>JAXGGA010012605.1:0-38146 GCA_038373865.1 Uloborus plumipes
AATTATAAAGTTCTAAATAATCCTGAAAAAATCAATTAAAAAAAAGCAGCTCTAAATATTAATATAATGAGCAAAACCCGATCTTGTGTATGGGTTATTCCTGTTTTTAATTTCAGAACTTCTCGAAGATCACATGACTATCGTTAAAATAAGTGAGGCTTTTTCGTTAGATGTAGGATATTTTATGACAAATCTCATTTTATGGGATACTAACTGAGCATGGTGATAAAGAGCTATTAATTTCAAAATTGAATTCCAATTTATATTATCAGCAGAGCTACGGAGTCGGAGTCGAACGGATTTTGAACCAAAGGTGTCGGAGTCGTTGAAAAACATGTCGACTCCGGCCACCTTCGATATGGATGACATTTTATGGAGGTGAAAACAGATCTTTGAAAGTAACAAATGCAAATTTTCAGCTTCCAAGGTCCAAGTCCTGAGGATTTAGGATCCCTGAAAAAAAAGGGGGCTCCAAAATGGGGGATCCGCTTTGTGAAACAAAAACCATGATTAGGTTTATATTGCAAAAAAAAAAAAAAAAAAATCACACTGAAAGCCTGAACTTTTGGGAGTTTGAAGCAGTGGCGTCGCTCCGGGGGGGGGGGTCGTCATAGACGGGTGACGTCTAGACGGGTGACGCCCCCTAGACGTCACCCGTCTAGGGGGTGACACCGAACGGCGAAGCAAAAAAAAGTGAGAGAAGGAAGAAAAAAAAGAAAAGGATGGAACCATCATCGGAAAATTTGAAAACTCTTGTTAAATTCACTAGTACTTGGCGAACGAGCCCCGCTCGGTTAAAAAAAAAGAGGTTTGTAAAATCGTGTTTCTTTCTAAAGTTCGAAGTACTGATTTAGATAAAATTGAGAAGCATTTTTAAGCCCTTGGTTGCAATTACGCATTTAAAACAGCCTTAATTTATTTTAAAAAACACAACCTTATTTAAACGATGCTCTCCGTAAAATCACACCACAATAACTTTACTTTCATCGCCACGGAGTAGAAAGAAGGAGAGAATGTTCTACGGATGCGCTAGTTTGAAAGCAGTTTGAAAGTGGCAACGAATTCTCACCGCCGCCAGACAGGACGCTGCTCGACAAACGCTCCCTATCTCCTACGGGAATCAATGTAAATGATACTGAATCTGTCATCTTTTTAAATGCTGCTATGGGAAAGAAATTTTTTTTTCAACTGGATTTTGGTGTAAACCATCGATTAACATTATGAACTAAATATGACTTTGATCCCACTGAAATTTTGCCGTATTTTTTGAGAAAGATGTTTTATCGACCGCATCTAGCTACTTGCCAAATTTGACATATATGCGACTATGTGATATTTTCTTTGCATTCTACGATATAATTTTTGCTGAGAATCAGTTCTCTAAATTGTTGATAAATTAAGCATGAGGCAAAAAATTAATTATGTCAGTATTTAATTTTGTTATTAATTAAATATATTTAGTAGACAAAATAATTATTAGTTTGAATATCTTTATTAAATATATTTAGTTCATAATGTTAATCGATGGTTTGAGCAAAATTCCAATAAAAAAAAATATTCTTGCCAACAGCAGTCTTTAAAAAATGACAGATTCTGTCAGATTTGGCAAGTTGGTAAGTGCATTCGATTAAACCTATTTCTCAAAGAATACGGCACCTATTTTCGTGGGATGAAAATCATATTTAATTCATAATGTCAATCGAAGATTTACACCAAAATCCAGTTGAAAAAAAAATTTTCTTTCCCATAGCAGCATTTAAAAAGATGACAGATTCAGTATCATTTACATTGATTCCCGTAGGAGATAGGGAGCGTTGTCGAGCAGCGTCCTCTGGCGGCGGTGAGAATTCGTTGCCACTTTTAGATAGCAGAGATTTAGCTCCTCCCCTTTAACCTTGTTCATCTACTCCGTGATCGCTCTCTTTAGCATTTCGAAACCAATAACAACTTCAACGTTGGGGCCTCAAAGACGCAGTGGGTCTACCCGTCAGTTTGTAATCTCAAGAGGCGCGGGTTCGATTCCCGCCTTTGCCCTGGGTTTGCCCCCCCCCCCCGCCGCCCCTTGTAACTCCCTTCTCTGTGCTGTAAATTCTTTCCTTCAATAAAATCTGTATTGTACTATCTATGGAGGCAAGGCGCATAGTACGCAGTCCTCATGTGTGTCGAAGTTTATTGACTTCTAGAATAGAATAGAATAGAACTTCAACGTTGCCAAATAGAATAAAATTTTTAATTTAAGCTGATGTGATGTGAAACCCATTGTTATAATAAAACGCGGCTGCTATGAAACAGTAACAATGATAGTAATCACAAAGAAAATGGTGGAAGAAAGCGTCTCAAGGGCGTATTTAAGGGGGGGGGCCGAGGGGGCCTGGGCCCCCCCCGAAATCGAGAAAGATTTTCAAAAGTAGGTGTTCGGCTCGTGTTTGCTCAAAAAAAAAAAAAAAAATCCTTAAGAAAAAAAGCCCACTCTCTATTAACATTGTTTTCAAAGGTGTATACAAGGGGGTCTTCTCAGAGGGTCTTTCCCTTCTATCCCCCCCCCCCCCGAAAAGCTCGTATTTTTTTTTTTTTCTGTTTTTTTTTTTTTTTTTTTTTTTTTTTTTGTAAAGGTAGTTATTATTATTCGGTTTAAGTTTACTCTTAAATTATTTACATACTTTTAGCTTGAAATGCATAAATAAATAAATAATATTAGTAAAATATTCGTTAGATGGCACCAGGCAGTGGTGCAACTCAAGAGGATCAGGGAGCCCTTGCGCTTTACTCAAGAGAAAAAAGAACGTGTCTTGGGAAAATGGAGATATTTCAATTAGAAAACGCATGGAAAAAATCCTAATCATTTTGAACAGAAATTTTTAAATGAAAAATATTCAACACATGTAGATTATTAGTCAGCAAATTACGTTTCTCTCTTTCTTCTCATTCCCTCTTTTTTTCTAGTCAGTCAGGAAATAAGAGTCTTTAAAATAATGCTACACTCAATAAATTTAAAATAAAGTGTATAATTATTCCTCACCAGCAAGAAGTTTAAAATAAAGTGTATAATTATTCCTCCCCAGCAAGAAATTTAAAATAAAGTGTAAGTACACCTCCCAGCAAGAAATTTAAAATAAAATGCAATCATTTAGGGTTTTTATTTTTCACAAATAACACAGGCCAACGATGAAAAAACTTTTTTAATGAAAATACCTTATTCTTATGTTGTTTAGGTTGCTGAATCCAAATATGATGCTTAAAAAGTTGTATCACCCACCATTTATTCACATTTTATAGTTACATTAATGAAATAAAGAAACATTTTTAGAATTTAACAGCTTTTTCATAGTTAAGATAACATGAAAAAATAGGTCTAATGAACAAAGATGATGTTGGCAGCACTGCTGAAACACATGCTACAACATGATGGGGGATTACTGTTGGTCACTTCACCGGGAAGTTCAGCAAGCTATTCATCGCAGGAAAAGCTACACAAGAAGCTTCAAGGAAAAAAGGGAAAGAAAATATAAAGCAATTCCAGTTGACAAGTGAACCTTGTATCATCACATAAAATTACTATTCCAAGTATTTTACTGTAAAATACAAACCATTTTTACGATTCTACAGTGTTTCATTGATTTCCCTATATACTGTAAATGGGTATTAGACTATATAATAAAATACATTTTGCTTGGAAACTAAGGGTGATACATAAAAACTACAAGCAGATTTGGATTCAGCACATAAAAATCTATCAAGATCAGCTATTAAAATTAAAAAAGTTTTCAAAAAGGTTTTTTTTGTTGGCCTGTGTAATTTCCAAGCTTTCAGCTGAAAAAAAAAAATCGAAAAGAGGTCCCAAGCCGGCCGAGCTAGAAAGGGCATGTAATTTTCAATCTCTTTAAGAGTGGTGAAATTAAAGAATAGAGTGCTTGTCAGTGGCGGGTTTAGGGTAGGAAGTCGAGGCCCGTATATCCGCCAAGCATGAATTCAAAGAAGGCTCATGACCCCCCTTAAAAAGTCCAAAGAGATCTTAAAATTTCGCTTTTACAACGTGTAATTTAATTGCAGTTTCAAGACTTCAATACCCAAAAATTTTCGGAAGAGAGTTCTTTTCCCGCTTCTTCTTCAATACCTTGGTCAAACATTGCCTCAAATGGCATTTTAGAGATTTAAAATTCAAACAATTAACGGTAGTTGATATCCCCCTCACTTTTCTATAGTCTTTAGCTCTAAAATGTGTTTTTAGAAAAGAGAGAGCTCCCGCATTACAGTCTATGCTCAGAAATTTCCGGAAGAGTCCCTAAATCATTTAAATTATCCTAAATATTGTCAGACAAAGCCTAAAAGCAGTTGTTCCTATCAAGAATCATGGCGTAAGTGGCGCTATTGAATTATTTTTAAGGGGCGTTTTTAAAAGTTTTTGTTTTCGTTTTCTTTCACGTGTGGCTCTCGTTTTTAGAGGGATCTTCGTGGAATTCTTGGATGATAAGTTTTTGCTCTTGGGGGTAATAGGCACCTCTGCTAAAAGTAAAGTTTTGAACCTTCAGTTTCAAAAAATAGAGCCTAAAATTGCATTCTTGAAGCTTCAATGCCGCAAAATTTCGGGTCACAGTGCTCGAATCCTGCCTCTTCTCTTGACGGTATTAAAGACAACCTAAATAAAAATGTTTTTAAAACATTAACTTCGAAACATTTCGGGAGAGAGTCCTTGATAACGTTACTACTATCAAAGATGGTCTAAAGTAAAGATGGCTTAAGGTTTCAATTTAAAAAATTTCGGAGGGATATCCCTAACCACTATTTGTCCCTTAACGTCTCCAAAGAGAACGCGAAATTGCGCATCTTTACATCGAAAATCTTTCAGGGGAGGGTCTTTGAACTTTTACTTCCCAAAGATATCTTGAATGAGACTTCAGTTGAAAAAAAAACTCATTTTCTTTTCTTTTACTCTATCACCCTAGTAGCACAAAAATATAGTTCGACGCGGTTCCTACGTAGTTCGACGTTTTGAATCCCGAATTATAATGGATCGCATGAAGAAATATATCCTGACTTGTGCTTCAGTGTCAAAATATTTCAGGAGAGATACCCCGAGTCTTCTCAATTCCTTTAACGTCACTAAAGATAGCCTGAAATTGCGTGTTTAGAATTTAAGTTTCAGTAAGTTTCCCAGAGGAGTCTTGATCCTCCAACATCAAAGGTAGCATAAATAATTTCAATTTTGAAAAAAGTTTTAGAAGGAACCTAAAACTTCGTAATTTCCTATCTTTTCCAAAAATTACAATATTTTAATTGAAAATTTCTACCTGTCTTACAGTAACAGAAAAAAAAAGGAAGTTGGGGGGGGGGGGCTAAGCTTGATTATATGGGCCCCCTCCGAAATAAAAACCTATATACGCCACTGAAGCGTCTCAAACTATTAATGAAGGCACAAAAAACGGGGATTTTTGTGAAAAACTCGCGTTTTTACAGAAAAAACGCCGATGTAGATGAACTCAAAAACCAAAACTTTATCGAAATACAAAATTTTTTCGAAATTGTTAGAGCCGTTTTCGAGATCCGAAATATATATATATACAAGAATTGTTCGTTTAAAGATATTATTCGTATGTATACCCCAGCATGGTTTTCCATAATAGCCCACTGGTCATACAAAGATGGAGCTATAGGTACCTGCACCAGATACTTGTCAGGTCAAAGTTAGGTTTATTCAAGGAACTGGAAACGCTGCAGGACTACCATATTTGGCGTTTTATCGCTTGCTTGAAAGATTCAAATAATTCACTTCAACGATGCCGCTAAAGCAAGCACATGCTCTTGAAATCGGTCACAGTCAAAAAATGATTTCAATGAAATGTATCATTAATATTATTTTTAAGCATGTTTTTAAGTTAGTATTTTTTCGTTTGAAAACTTTAAAAAATGTCCTGAAAATTTGGTAAAAAGTGTAAATATCTCATGATTTATTTGATGAGGCAGAGTGCAGGAAATTTCTTTCGTTTTTCAAAATTTAAACGAAAGAAGCTTGGAAAAGCGGGAAAATAGGGAAACAACAATAAAAGCGGATTTACGAGAGGACTGGGGAATTGTTCCCCCCTTCCCTCTAAAAAAAAGTCAAAGCGGATCTTTGAAAGGAGGGATGGGGTTTTTAAATGAAGAAAATAAGCACATGCTTCAAAAATGGACGGAAATTCATATTCATGTAAGAAAAAAACTTTCGTTTTCGTAAGTTTCCTAAAGGTTTCGATTTCAGGTGTGGTTTGATCTAGCCGAATTTGAAGCACTCGATGTCTTTCAGAGTTACATCATTTGGAACATACCAGAGGGTGAGAAGCATTTATGTAAGTCTTTGGTACATGCTGTAGTTGCAGAAATAGAAGGTATAATCAAGGGCGGATCCAGCTTCTGGTTAAGAAGGAGGTCATGAGCGATTTTTTGCCACAAATAGAGCGTGTAGGTGACAATTTTTTCAAAATATAAGTCCTAAAACATTGTTTTAGCCTACTTTTGGTGCCTCTAGGGGGAGGGGGGGTCATGACCCCCCCCCCCCATTGGATCCGCGTCTGGGTATAATGTAGTAAAAAAAAGGATATCATGCGATGAAACTTTAAATAAAGAAAATGGGTAATTTAGATCAAAATATTGAAAATGGTTATGTTATTTTATTTTTCTGTCAAACATATCATGTAATAGGAAAAGTTGTACATTCACCCATGCACAAGGAACTTATTGTACATATTGAATAATGATTGACAGTTGAACCTCCTTATACCAAGCCTCCGGTATACTCAAATATAATGCCTCATTTTTTTCTAAAAGTTCTGCGAGTAGAAAAAGTTTGTGTAGAGACGTTACTTCAGCATTCTACTCCCAACCTCTTTGTCTCTTTAAAAAAACTGAGATTTTAGCTGAGTTTAACTAGGTATCAACTCAAAGCCGATCTTTTTTATGACTATCAATTTCTAGATAGTAGAAATTAGGTTTTCACCGTTCTATTGTTAAGTTATAAGGAGAGTGCAGTATGAATAACAATTTTTAACTGTCTCTGTTCTTGTTCGTGGTATTCAGATCAATCTAAACTGAAATTCACTTCCTCTATTTTTGTTTTAAAATCAAAGTCACCGGGATATTAAACCCATCTTTTAAAAAAAGGATAAAATTTATATCAGCAACTCAGTAACTATTACTTTGCTTGTAACTGAAGTAAATTTTATTTTTATAATTGTAACTTTACATAACTGTATAATTAATTTAAAATAATAATTCATTAGGTAAATTTAGCATAAATTTTAATTGCATGAATTGAGAGACACAACACACTTTATAACACATATAATTGAGCAATTTATTCATTGTCATACATAAAGGTTGAAAACATTACAAATAAAGTTTCATTCATTTTTATTGCAATTATTGAGTTTATGTTTTTAAATGTTCCGTATTACATGCTTGATCTTGATTGTAATTTCAACTGCACTAAAAACATATTACAAGCATGGCAGTGCATTTATAGGTAATACATATAGTTAGTAATACATGTGATTTAAAATGCAAACGTTTTGAATTCCATTGCTTGAACTTAGAATTTCAGTAATTCTGCATTCTTTGAACTTTTGAAAATGTCACTTAGATCTGGAACGTAAGTTCAAATCTGCATCTGTGAAATTTATCCACTTTTCTTCCAAGAAACTTTGAAGAGATTATGCAAACCGAAAAGCATAAACAAAAATGCAGGCATTAATTAAAAGCAAATCTTCCTACTATATAACTGCTACGAAAAACCAACAAATTTGCGAAAAATGTTATACAATTTTCCTTCACACTTTATCCAGGCTTAGGACTGGCAGCTGCAAATGCTGGCGTGTTTAAAAATTGTATTAAAAAAAAAAAAAACATATTTTAAACAATAATTATGGCATGGAATAAACTATTGCATAAACATACACTAGGATTCCCACTCCACATGCAGACTAGTATTGATCTATCTTAGCTTTGTGGGTTTCCTCTCTGCAATAAAGAGGATTAGTTGTCTCTCAATGAGAGATGTTCCAATTCCAAGCATTGGGATTTGAAACTGCCATAAACAGTTTCGCTGAGTGGCTTAGAATGAAGTCTCAACTGTAAAATAAATTATCAAAATCCAACAGAATAATTTGGGCAGTTAGAAAGAAGCAACACATAAATTATCCTCAAATTCCAAACAGACAAAAGACCTTTTTTTTAAAGTTTTTTTTGTCTTTTTTTCCTTTTTAAAAAAGGTCTTTGTCTGTTAGCTATATTTCCAACAAAATCAATGTACAATGAAGTTTTTCTTTTACACCATAAGTTACATTAATAAATATAAATTATTAATATAATAATAAATAGTAATATCCAAATGCTAACTCATTCCTCCAACCTTTCTACAATCAGTTTCAAATAATCGCTTAATTTGAACGTACAATAGCGTTATACATTTGCTTTCTAAAAGAAAGTATATCAAATGGAAAGACTAAACTTTCACTATTGAGAATTTGCTGCGCAAAATAACAGACATATACTCCACAATTCATATTATCACTTTGAATGGTATGAGGAGGATAACTTATACTAATATTATCAAGATTCAAAAGTGAACAAAAAAAGTTTCTCCATAACATTATAAAATTCGAATAACTATCTAAACTATGCAACCCTTTAGGATCATAAAAAAAAAGTTAATCATTCTATCTTGTACTCTAAATAACAGTAAAACTCAATGATTATGGATATTTGCTGGTATAAAAACATAATCCGCACAAGAAATTTCTTCTCTCTTGTAGAAGTCGCACAACTCATTCTTTTGGAGGAGCTGACTATGATATGATTTTGCAACAAGTGAATTACTACTTACAGAATTTCTTGTTATATGTTGCAGGTAGCCATCTACACTGCTGTCAAATAACCAACCATTTCGAAAAATTCCACTTTTCAACTTCAAAATACTTACTTCATGAGCAGATATATTGGGATCTAAAGATTTTAATTCCAAAAATGTTATGGGTACATCTAATACTCTAACAATTGTTTTATCTAAGTTAAGAACATGTTCAACACTGGGAGTAAATAAAATTCTACTAGTTATTTCACAAATTGGACTCACGTTTGTTTGTTCCTACATGCAAAAAAGAACCATATTTAAGTTCGCGCAATAAGCAGAGGCATTATAATTCACTATGTAAAATTCAGATCAAAATTAATGAATTAAAACATTAAGGTCAAATGCAACACAGAAATGCCGGAAATAAACATAATTTACGTACCTACATGTAGAAAAAGACAGTCGTAATGGTGTAAATTCAGTGATGAAATTTTCTTTGTCAGCCTTTTGATGTTTATTCCTGGAAAAGAAACAACATTAATTTTGTGATCGGACGATTCTATTGGCAAATATTGTGATAAATATTTGACCATAGAATCCCCAGTAACAAGAACACGCATAATTTGCAATGAAAAATAGAAATAAAACAAATGAATTAAATCATAAAAGTAAATTATAAAACAAAAAATAAACAATTTTCGCAAATCCGATGACAAAGTGGTCGCCTCGTGTTATGATCAAATCAGGCGTAAACAAACCCGTGAGTGATCAGTACTGTTCCTAAGCGTTCCAAAATGTTGCCATGAGGCTTGGCGACGAGTACTCTTTGGCGATATTTCTTGGCGGTTTCCAGTTCCTATAATCTGCAAGAATCGTCAGGTCAAGACACCTCAGACCTAAACACAAAGAAATTGTTGATATTGTAATTCATCACAATGCCTTCTTTGGGCACGTGGAGAATTTTCCCACAGCAATGATGATGGATCATCGGTCATATGTACGTGAACTGGGCCTGCGACAGGTTTTGAAAGCCCCAGTGGACATAGACGGAATTTTAAGATTCCCCACAAAAACTTAACTTTGACGCTGCTGAATATTTCGACATGATTGGCTGGGAGGTCTGCCATATCTCATAGCCTTCTATAATCAGAGATATGGCGGACGCTGAACTTCATCACCTCATCACAACGGAGGTGACTCCAAATATCATATTTAAGGAATTGCCAAATCACACTCAAGCCGTGGAAAGACATGGGAAGCTAAAGACAGAGGTGGCGAAAGCTATTTGTGGGCACACAGAACGAGATGTCTTCGTCGGACGAAAACATCTTGTTCTTTGTGCCCACAAACAGCATTAAAAAGCATTTAAAAGATAAAAAGCATTAAAAAAAATTCAAATTTCAAAATTCAAATTCAATTTTATCGTGCTCGAATTGCTTCGCGAGAGCTAATGGCGAAATTTGAGACAAACATGAATTTTCGCATTTCACTTTGTAAATACTGTCGTCCCCGCTTAATAGGGTAACGGATAAACAAATACCCCGCTGATATGAACAAAATATCTCAGAACCGATGCCATAGACGCAATGTTAAAGCTCTCTGCTTAATCGAATACCCCATTTAATTAAATAATATTTCTCGGAACCGACAGTATTCGTTTAAGCGAGGCCGACAGTATTTGACATTTCATTGTGTAGTTTTGCATTCGCGATATTATATTTTATTTAGTATTTTAATAGTTTATTGCATTAATTATTATATTTGGGATATTTTATTGTGCTTGAAGGCGGCTAAACTGAAAAACAGTTTGTCTGATATATAGTCATTTTTTTACATAATCTCACTAAATATTGTAAAATAAAAGGTCACGAAGGGAGATCAAAAATTTTTCCAAATCTCTTCAAATTGTCACTCTGTTTTAGTGATCAAATGGCACATTTTGACACATCAAGCTAAATTTCAAATTCAAAAACAAGTTTTTTGCGGTCATTTTCGCTCCACCCTATTGTGCACCCTAGTTTAAAACAAAAAAAAAAAAAAAGAAAAAGATGGGCGGCTTTTTTCCAGACCGGATAAAATTTAACAGCTCTGATAGAGAAAATCATTTTTAATTGCTACGTTTATATGGAATTATTTAATTGGTGTTCAATTTTTTTTTTTTTGAGTAACTATGCTACTTGATGCATAAAATTAGAAAATAAACATATTTAATGATATGTATTTACTTAAAGCAATGAAAGGAAAACTTTTTTTTTTCCTGTGCTGGACCCTACAGGTACCTATTTCTAAATTTAGAACATATAAAGTAATTTTAAACTGAAAAAGTATGTGGGTCACTATAAATATTCTTCCGTTTCCGTGAAAAGTGCTAGAGAAAAATGTTGCATTTGTGAGAATTTAGCAAGCTTTGCACTGAGGAGTGCACTACATGACATGAGTTTTACCCATTTTTCGATTTAATACTGAATATCTCCATAAATACTCATGCTTCTTGAAACAGCCACTTTTTTGGCAATATACCATGAAATGGATACATAATATATCCTTAAAAATTCAGGATTTTAGCTAAGATTCTTGGTTAAATGTAGGGAAATCAGATTATAAAAATGGCGTGACTTTTTTTGATCGAAATGAGCAAAACGAGACGCGAAATAGACAAGAATTTCAAGTGTTCTTTGTAAAAAGTTCTTATGATTCTTAATTGTGGTAAACTTCTTACTTTAAAGAAAATAGCATCGAAAAATAATTTACCTTTGGAATTCCTTCCTACAAAATGCAAAGTACATTACATTAAATTATGTAATTGGAGTTACGAAAAAGAAAAGAGATCCAAGCAGAAGGCTTCTCCTCTTCGGCAGAAGTTCAAGGTTTCCAGTTCCACTGCATCATAGCATATCAACTCTTCGCTCTGTCATGTATCTCTCTCGCTAATCTGCAACCGTCAGCTATTGTGCGTTGTTTAGTGAGAACTTTTACGAAATGAATTTTAAAAATGATTTCAATTTTTAACGAATGGGGCTACGATTAAAGAGTTAAGCTTGAAAATTTTCATGTCTTTCCGCAAGTAATCTGGATTGGACAGTTATTGCAGTTTGAAACTTTGTGTCGGGGTTGGAATAGTAATCTTTTGACTAATTGAGGGTGTGCTGTCTGTGAACTTTTCATTTGTTCGAAATCTAACCGTATTTATCAAAGAAAGTAAGTTTTATTTTCCCATAATATTTTCCCTATTATGTACGTTGACTATAGTTCTGAAAACATTGTAAGTGCATTCAAGGGCGGATCCAGAAAGTTTTCAAGGGAGGGGCGATTGATCTTCGTTACTTTTTATGCATATTGGTACTAGTTCAAAATGATTTTCTCAAAAGTTTCGGACTTCAATTCTGAAACACTTCCGAGGGAGAGCCTCAAAATTCTTTTCCCTAACTTCATTAAAACTCGCATTAAATTGCATTTTTGGAACTTCAATGTTGAAAAATTACTGGTGAAAAGTTCCCCAAGAGAGCGGCGGTCGCCCCCATCGCCACTCCCTTGCATCATGCTTCGCCCTCCCTTGAGTGCATTCATGATCTGATTCATTCGCATGCTTTTTATGAGACGAGAAATCGACTTGAACACTTAGTTTACTGTTGCTAAATACCTTTGCTTTTGTAGTCAGAAGTCCAAAACAATTTTCCAATCGTATTGAGGATAAATTCAATGGTTTATTTCAAAAACCAGTCAAAAGACAAAATTTCCAACTTTAAGAAAGATTTATATCATCCCATTAAAACATTCAGTCGCGTGAACAGCACTTTTGCTGAAAAAAATATCCCCAGATATGAAATAATTTTAATTGAAAACTTTGGAATCCTTATCGGAAAATGTAAAAATTCTCTTCTAATTTTTTAAAATTGGTCGCTTGACTGGTTTTTGACATAAATGGTTCAATTGTTCCTCCCCTTCTAGATTTTGGAAACAGTAATTCTGCACTTGTGTATGTATTTTATCGTTTTTCATTACAAAGTGCATGAAGCATGTTTTCTGCACCCTTTGCCCTCCCCATATAGCCTAAGCTGTTTTCATGTGCAGTTCTGCCTCTTGTGTACAATACAGGATGAAAACTCTTTTTGATAACCAACAGTATCTCGGTTGCATATTAGCCCATTGGGAAGAAAGTGAGGAAACTCTTAATCCAAATTAATCCTCACAAATCCATCTGTATAGCGTGCTTATTATTGTTTTTTTTTTTTTTTTTTTCAATTTTTAATAAAATGTTTTGTTGGCTCCCCTCGAGAAAAAGGGAGTCTCGAACGGATAATTCTCCCCCTGCCAAAAATACCAGACCGTATATTTATGAAGAATTTTTTTCTATGATCAGGAAGTTTTGCTTCGATTGACCCCTGTGGTCCGATACACCCCCTTTGTTGGTAGCTTAGCTGCCTGCACAGTTAATAAGGGATGCAGATTCGTGTGGCATTCAATTCACTAATTCTCTAACGTTTAAACATCTTGATGACTTTAAGTTGCTCAAAGGTTTTATGTTTCAATTCCTCAAAGCAGAGGTTCCTAAAGTCCAGACCTCCATGAACCCCCTCCTAAAAATATCTACCTTTGTAGACTCACACCCTCTTCCCCACCAAATGAAAAAAAAATGATTCGCTTATTTATTTTTTTTTTCTAATATCGCACACACCGAAAATGAAAAGGGCACTTTTTAAATTGGATCAGCATTAAATTCTCATAGACTTAAAAAAAAGATGTGCCCGTTTCATTCTCGGTGTTCGATATGTCTTAACGGTTTTTTGTTCTTTAATTCATTTTCTGTACATTTTTTTTTTTTTTTTTAAACTTTAGCCTAGTTTTCATTGCTTAACATTATTGTTTTGAGCTTCGGAAGTAAAAATCTATTCAAAACTCAATTAAGTGTCAAATGTGTATTCAGACTGAGTAGTCTGGGCTGTTTGCTGCACCGTGAGTGTGTATAAACAAGAACTTTTTTATTCCCTACAAATGTGCTTTCGTTTTGAATAAAAAATATCGTTATTCAACATTCAATTTCAATAAATCTTTACTTTTTTGCATTATAGCACAGGCCCGGATTTCCCATTAGGCCAATGTAGGCCCTGGCCTAGGGACACAAGGCAAAGAGGGTGCATATCAAGAAGAAAAAAATTAATAAACAGTTCGTTGAAAAAAAAAGAGGAATGCGACGAGTGTACTAATTATGGAGAAGAAAATTTCAATGAGAACTTGCCCGTTGCGCAGGAAAAAAAATAATATTAAATAAATAAATAAAAAGAATATGGAAGGGGGGGGGGGCGTATGCTTGAGTCGAGGTAATCCCTTTTTTGGACAGAGCAGATAAGTTTCAATACTTTTGGTTTGAACAATTATTTCTTGAAAATATATCTTTAGCAAAGGAAAAAACGTTGTAGTAAAAGCCATGACATCGAAAATGTTCAGTTACAAAAGTTTTCGAAACATTTTTTCTCCTGCAATCCATATCAGGGATATTAGTATGTGTTTTGCAATGAATAATTTGTTAATTCATATTTGTTTTTGACTGCTAATTATCAGGGGCACCCGAAGTTTAAATATTTAGGAGGGCGGTACTTATGAATTTACAGAATGAAACTTCAAGTTTTACCGAATAACAAATTACTAGTGTGCCCACATACTTACGTCTAACGAAATGAGACGTTCCTTTTAGATAAAAATCATAACGAAATATCCTTTAAGATAAAATATACGTTGCAATGTTGTATCCCGAATCATCAGACATTATTCGCCAAATAAAGAAATTTGGGGAGGCCCTAGTGTTCGGGCCCTTCTGCCAGTCACATCACCTATTTTCTGCATAAAATATTCATCCTAGTCTGCTTTAGTTCTCTACACACATGCAAAATATCATCAGATCGCAACAGTATGGATTAAAATACATAAGATGCACTGAAATATGTTTTAAGTAGAAGAAAAATGAAAATAAAGAGAAAGACAAAGATTTAAAAAATTGTAAGGAAGATACACGAAGTGTTTTAAAGCTTTCTAATGTAAATATGTTCGGAAAACAAAACTATCGAGAAATCCATGAGCCATTATATTTGAACTGAAACAAAAAGAAAAACATCACGTAAGGGATCACTGCTAAATGTCCTCTGAGCTCAAAACCCGGAAAGGGTTTTACTTCCTTTTACGTAGTAAAGGAAGTATTGTGATCGCGAAAAAAAAAAATATCACTCAAATTTGGGTCTAAATTTTGATTTTGCTCACCCCCGAATGAATGTTCCGTAGTTTTTTCGACCTGTCAGCACGTGCATTAGGGTGGGCCGAAAATGACTTTTATTTTTTTTTCGATGACGAGGTATGCGGAAAAGGTGCCATTGGGGGCACAAAGCACTCACAAAAAATTTGAATTTTTTTGAACAATTTCTTGATCTGCCGCAATCGCCTTGAAGTTTTGAAAAAATGCTAATTTTTGATGTTTTTCGTAAAATTTGTCAAAAAATTTTTTTTAATATTTTCAGTGATAGGTGTAACTTAAAAGGTACTATTAGGGGCACTAAGTTCACATAAAAAATTTGAATTATTTTGCTCCATTTCTTGATCAGCCATAAACGCTTGGGGGGTTTCAGAAAAATTGCTAAAATTGGATATTACAGCAAAATTTGCGAAATTTTTTAAAAAATTATTTTCGGTAATGGAGAGAGCAAAAAAGGCTCACTATTATCATTAAATCAACATTAAAATTGAATTGTAAATGATATTTATTTATTTTATTTGTCCCAAATACGGGGAAAATTCGGATTTATTTATTTTTTTTACTGATCCAATTTATTAATTTTTAAGCTTTATAAAAATTCCTTCCAAGTGTTGAGAGACAATTCAGGAGTCTGAAATAAGAAGTAAGTTTATCAAATAATCTGTATTTTTATTTTTAAAATTCGTAAGAGTTACAAATTAGTTATTTATTACTATTGAATAAAAAAATGTGTTAACTGAAAGTGCTTCACAGTTCTCAGCTTATTGCGCATCCAAATATCTTGCAATATAATCCAGAACTCAACGCCAGGAGGTGGCTGCACGAGTTCTACCAGCCCTTCACCGAAAAATATTATATTCACGTTGTTTTGCATTCTTCATGCAACAAAGTCCTTCTTCGAATTAAACGTTGACATTTTTATCCTGGATTGTATCTTTGCTCTGACAAAGATATCTCTGTCCTCATGGCCACATACGTGCAATGCCGCTTCTGTCACTTCTTTAATTGTTCTTCCCACAGCTTGCGTGTGACTTGGAAAGTGGACTGAAACTTCATCTAAAACCAAGCCTAATTCTATGTTTCTCTCAATCTCTTCGAATAAAAGATTCTTTGTAATTGGAGGCTCACTAAGATCTGTTGAGAGCCAGTTGATGCAGTCGTAGTACTCAGTAGCCATAAAGTTCAGTTTTAGAACCTTAAACTGTCTCAGTCTCCTGATCTCTTTCTTCTTTGAAAGGCGGCATTGTTTAATCCTTTTCCATGCCAATATTCTAATTTCTTTATTTTCGTCTGTCTCCAGTCGCCATTGCTAATAGTATATTCTCAGGACGGCTATAGTATGCATTTCTTTGAACCACCGAATGCACTATCGTTAAGTCATCAGAGAGGAAGTTTGAGGGTAGAACTATTTTCCACAAATGTCTCGATCCATCTGCTCACCCTGGTAACTTCCTCACTGAGAACCATACTCTGCGCATAAACTCGTACTACGCCATTCTACTCTTATGGCTACTGAGTACTACGACTGCATCGACTGGCTCTCAACAGATCTTAGTGAGCCTCCAAATCAGTTTACGAGAAGTTCGATGATCGGCCAAGCAAAATCCGATGAGTTGATGCTACTTGGGGAAGGACTTCAGTTTTGAAGATTTTCTGCGGCGAGTTCCCACTCCCATTAATTCCCATTGAATTGCTTCAGATCGCCCAAAATTGTATTTTAAAAGTTTCAAATTCGGAAAGTTTCTGTGGGAGTAGACCTCAACCCCCTTCTTTCTGACATCATCACAGAAAACATAAATAAAACTCATCTGTTATTTTGTCTTCCGGGGTAGGGCAAAAATTTCACTTGCTTCCGGCAGCTCTGCTACACTTGTAGGAAAAGATGGGGGGGGGGGGGGGGGGGGGGGGGTACGATTTCGATAGAATTCGGAATGTGAAGTAGGTCGTAATTTTTAACCCTCGTGGGTTCCTTGTGGTCATATGTGACCCCAATGCAATTTCTGTTTAATATATCTTGTTAATCAACCATTTGTTTTTAATGGCATTTTGGGCTTTTATTCTTCTAGTTTTCTATTCAAAATAATGCTATTATTGTGTTTTATTTTTCCCGAATTGCATTTTTTGCACACAAGACCCTTGGGGTCACTTCCCCAGAATGCCAAAAAAAGAGGACGTTGCAACTTTTGTCCAAGAGAACTGGACAGAAAATGCATTGAAAAATGTCATAAGTGTTTGAAATTCACTTGCAAAAAATCATGTTTTTTCAGGTCTGTAACAGATGTAAATAAATCTACAGTTATTGTAAGTTTTGCTCTAAAATTATAATTTTAATTCATAAACTAAATTTTACTTTGATTGTGTCTTTTTATTTTTATTTTTTTAGCATTAAAAAGTGTGTGAACTTAAATAATGCATGTAACATTCAATAATCATAATAAATTAATTAAAGGAAGCATTGGGGTCGTTTATGACCCCAAGGGTCTTGAGTGTAACTGAAATGGGAGGGACCCACGAGGGTTAAATTCTGCCTAAGACGTAAACAGAGGTTAGTCCAGCTCTGGATAGCACCTCCCTGCCATGAGCTGGCAAACCACACTTTGGAAAACTGCAGCAAAGGATGACAAATGCGTTTAGCTTTTAAAGGTGCCGTCTTTATTATGAATTAACTACAGAGCGTGCCTAAAGAACTGTCGTTTTTTTTTTTTAGCGTAATGTGGTAGCTTTGTATTTTGGGGGAGTGTTTTAATTTCGAATGGATCGAAACTGTTTAACGTCTTCCCCATTGCCGGTTTTTTTTCCTTTTCGCAAGCAAGTTTATTTGCTCCTTTTTATTTACTTCTCTCTCACTAAGGCAGGGATTCAAGTGAAACAGGCCATTGCAAATTACAATCGCTACTGGAAATGAATTACATTAGAACATTTCTTGATAAAAACATCGTGACGTCAGCGTGACGTTTGCCTATGAAAAACGAGCTAGATAAAACGTCACAGCCTACTTGGCGAATAAGAGGAGATCGCTGAGTGCTTGTGAGCTCTTATTGGCTCCACCCGTAGTGACGTCATGCCAAGTTAAGTTGATGATAATGTAATTCACTTCCAGTAGCGATTGCAATTCGAAGCGATAGCAGTGCTGTTTCACTTGAATCCCTGCCCAAGTGTGGATCCAGAGCGGGGAGGGGGGGGAGACATGACCCCCCTTAAGCGACCAAACATAGCATAAAACTGCATTTTTTGGGTCTAATATTACGAAAAAATTGCCAAGCACACCCCCATTTTTTCTCAAAAATTGCCCTATGACATCCCCGCCTCTTTCCGAAAATGAACCCCTCCTTAACCACAAGTTGGATCCGCCCTTGCCTCTCACTTTCTCAATTTTCTTTCCTTTTCTGTATCCCGTACTATGTTTATATCATTATCGCTAAATATTTTTGATAAATGTGGTAGAACTCTTTTTTCGTCTCATTTTTCAGTATAATATGATTCTTTTATTATTTTCAGCACTGATTCGGACTATGAAAATTTCCAGTGCAGTTAGCCTGAATTTTATGACTGAAGATGAAGCGCTTTGTAAGAATTCCGTGAATTATGTCTATGTCTACTCACATTCAAGCCTGAAATAGTGATTATTTTTGCTTACATTCATCGAAATTTGAGTAAAACGCATTAATTGTTTTTCTTATACCTATAAAAGTGTTACAAGAAAACTGAAATGAAGAACGCAAGAAATCCATAGTATTTGCATTGGACACTGAAACTACAGTTTTGTACTTCTTGTTAGCAGAAGGTGATACCAGCATGACATTGCTGGCAAACAGAGGCTGACTTTTCGGGACTTAATGCCACTAATCCAAAGGGCCACTCCAAACTTTATCTTCATGTTTAAATACTACATCATTAATACCCTGATGTTAAAATCATTTTTATTACTTTCGACATTCTTAAGTCTATACTGTACAACTTAAATTTTCTAGAACATTCTCTCAAACAGAGCGTTGCATTGAATAATTAAATGCAATTGAAAAGGCACCTTAAAATATTTTGGAAAATTTCCCTCAGTGCACTCTACTTCTTTAAGAATAAGTGCTCGTCAACATTTGAGTCTTTTCCATTTTTCGAAATTGGGAGAAAAACCTTTAAAAGTAAGCAGTCACACTTAGGAATATAAGAAGTCAGACTTGTGTTGAAATCTGTTTGTAGTCCAGCATCTTTTTCTTTTGAGCTCTGGTTATATGCATGTACTAAAGAAATAAATCTGATGTTAAGTATCATTGTTTTTGGTATAAGTGACTGGACTATTACTGTAAAAAAAATGAGCCCTCGATGCCTATATTCTTCTAGAATTTCTTTGGAAGTTTAGTCAAATGTTTTAGGTAACAGTTCCTGTACTATCTGTAATCTACGCTGTTGTATTTGAGAAAAAACACTTTTCTACTTTCTGATTTAAGGTGTTTTGAAATACTTGATCTCAGATAAAATTGATTTGAAAATCTAACTTTGCAGAAGTAAATTTTGTGTGAACACACTTCTTCACTATCCTGCAATGGAGCACCGTTCAGAGAGCCGTGTTCGTGTGGAACCCTTTTCTTCTGAAGATTCTTCAAAGACATTTCCTGAGCGTTCCCACCTTAAGAGCGATTTGCTAGTCGATCCCGGGGAACAGCCTTTTCCGTGTCAACATTGTTCGCAGACATTCACTCAGTCTTCAGAGTTAAAAGAACATTCAAGAATCCATACTGGAGAGAAACCTTATTCCTGTGACCACTGCTCTAAGTCATTTTCAGACGCTTTACGTTTAAAGAAACATTCGAAAACCCATAGTGGAGAGAAACCCTATTCCTGTGAACAGTGCTCGAAGGCATTTGCTCAGTCTACACATTTAAAGCAACATCTGAGGACCCATAGTGGCGAGAAACCCTATTCGTGTGATCAGTGCTCGAAGGCATTTTCTCAGGCTGCACATTTAAATCAACATCTGAGGACCCATAGTGGAGAGAAACCCTATTCCTGTAAACATTGCTCGAAGGCATTTTCTCAGGCTTGGCATTTAAAAAGGCATATGAGAGCCCACACTGGCGAAAGACCATATACTTGCGAACTCTGTTCCAAGGCTTTTTCTTGTTTGTCAGTCTTGAAATTGCACAGGAGAGCCCATAATGGAGAGAAACCCTATTCGTGTAACCATTGCTCTCAGTCATTTTCCTCTGCTTTACATTTGAAGGAACATTCGAGGACCCATACTGTAGAGAAACGGCATTTCTGTGAACAGTGCTCGAAATCATTTCCCTTCCCTTCACATTTAATGAAACATCTCAGGACCCATAGTGGAGAGAAACCCTATTCCTGTGCACAGTGCTCGAAGGCGTTTTCTCAGGCTTTACATTTAAAGCAACATCTCAGGACCCACACTGGAGACAAACCCTATTCCTGTGAACATTGCTCGAAGGCATTTTCTCAGCTTTCAGCTTTACAGAGACATGTGAGAACCCATACTGGGGAAAAGCCATATACTTGTGAAATTTGTTCAATGGCATTTTCTCACTCTTCAACTTTAAAGATCCATCTGAGAATCCACACTGGTGAGAAACCCCATTCGTGTGAGCATTGTCTCAAGGCATTTGCGCACCTTTCACAATTAAGATCACATGTGAGAATCCATGCTAGGGAAAGCCATAGTCATGAGAACATTGTTTAAAAGCAATTAGTGACGTCACATGTTATTCATATGACATTTTTTCAGACACACAGACATTTTCTCTCGTTACAGGTTTTAAGAAACTTAGAGTCTGTTCTTTTGAAAAGCCATATTTGTTCAAAGACATTACTCTGTCTTCAATTTCAGCCTGCATTTCAGAGTTTAGTCTTGTGGAGACCCCTGTCCTGTGCGTGTGAAATTGGTGCTTTTTATTCACTCAGTTTCTCAGTTTAGCTCCGTATACGGGAGCCGATTCTGGGGGTAAAACCAGGCTCATGTGAATTCCGTTCGAGGGCATTTTCCATGACTTTGCATCTGAAGAGGCGTTTGAGAGCCCGTGCTGTCCAAAAGCCGTGTTTGAGTATCGAATGCTAGTCAAAGACATATTCTCGGGCTTTAACTTCAAAATAGCTGTGCGAGTCTATCGTAGCTGAAAAAACATTCCTGTGAATGAGGTTCGACATCATTTTCGAACGCAAGAGTCGAACAAATCCAAAGTAGCCTTGCAAATTAACTTTGTGCAAAGAAAGATGAAACTTACGAATCAGGTCAGCAACAGTTACGAGAATTGGTTTGCCCAAACATGCAAGAAGTTAAAAAAAATTACTTTCTTTTTCCTTAAATATCTATGGAAATATTGATCCTGAAAATGTGTGAGATGAGCCCTGTGTTGATCAAAAATCTTCTTCATTTATGTGTATTAATGTCTTCTTTTTGTTTTTAAATTCAAGTGAAATGTAAATATTCATTCACCAAACCATTATATCAGCTTAATAGCATTCTTTACTGCGCTTTACTTTTTATCTATTTTCCCATTTTTCTGTGATACACTCATCAGCATATCAGTGTTCCTATTAGTCCAGGCTAGTGTCCATTGAAATGTCATCGAACCTAAAATTTTTACATATATGACATTTTTTGGCGGTTTCTATATGAATTTGACCTGCTGATTCCGAATCCGTTGAGTGCCAGACGCTAAACCTTGAGCATTTTTGTCAAAATGGCGAAATCCAATATGGCTGCTGTAAAAGGTACGAAGCAAATTAATGCAATCGTACATGCAATGAAACATTTTATACACTTAAAAATGATTGTACTCTTTAGTCAAAATATAATTCTATTGAAAATTTATATTTATAAAAAGTATACGAATAAAAAAATTATCAAAATGGTAAAATTCAAGATATCAGCCTAAAAAGTTGTAAGGTTTGTTTTCAGGTATTAATCATTTTTTAAACCGTAATTTACATGAAAATAGAATGTTGTAACAAAGATAGATGTTTAAAATGATATGCAGGGAGCATAAAAATGTGATTTAGCCTAAAAATAACACTTTAAAAATATTTAGAAACATTCCAAACTTAAGTTTCGGGATTTTGCCGGTTTAAACCAATTTCCTACAAGAAACAAGTTTCTTTTGCGTAAAAGTTTCCCATATTGATGCAAGTTGCATGAATGCGAAATTCTCACCGGTGTGAAACGTATTTTTAACTACCAGTTGAAAGGTATATCCAACGTGTTTGTTTAGTGTTTCGTCTTCAGCTGGATTATAGATTGTTCAGATTGACATCACCCAAGTAAGGGTATGTGCAATCTCTCGATATTGTAGTTTTGGCTGAATTTCAAACAAATTAGCGGCTCAGCTATTTGCTTGAATTTCTGCCTTAGCTATAGCCATATTTGTTAAACTGCTCCTGGAGCTTTACTGGTAAGCCAGAAAGGTGCCAAACTGCTACCATCAACCTAGCTCAAAGTTTTTTGCAAGTTTCCGATTTATTGCCGTAAAGTGACTGACTTTTGTTTGGAAGCGTTATAAATTCTTTAGCTTGGTTTTTGACTTTAGCAGGATACTTTCCTGATTTCTTCCAGGTATGTTACTGGCAGAAGTTAAGCCTATAACTGCCATTATTTTCCAGGAGTGTTTCGCTTTGTTTTTAGTGAAACTGTGAGGAGAGAAATTGGCTTAAAACATATCAGACAAATAAAAAACATATTTTCCGGTAAGAAGAGAATCGTATGAGAAACACCACTACAAAAAATTATTTTTTTGCTAATGAAAAAGCGAGAACATTCGTAATGCTAATGAGATATATTCGATAGATGTTTTGTGATAACTTTAGAAGCGTCTGCGAATCAACCGAACAAAACATTGTTACAAAACTAAAAGGGAGAAAAAAGTCTTGAGACTTATCTGGAAGATTCATTAAATATTTTGCAGTAATTTTAAAAATACATGTGAGACAGCAGAACAAAATATTGTTGCTACTTAACTAAAAAAATTAAAAGTTTTCTATTTTGATGCTTTATTTTAACAGAAAGCCTTTTTTCATTTTACTACTTCAAATGACAGTACAAATCACTATACCTACCATCTCTACAAAAATGTGTTTATTTTTTTTCCTTTCTTGATGTGATATGGACTTAAACGTAAAGTATTGATAGGGCTTAAAATGCAGAGGACTCGGGTAAAATTGGCAAGACACAGATGCATGCATGTGACAAAACGTGTCCTCAAGGATGCCACTAAACATTAAGAAGGTTAAAACAATGCTTACGTTCACCGCAAAGACTAAAATCTGTGATTCAAATCATACGCCAGACACAAGAATGGTATATGGTTTAATGGAGTCATCAAGGGAAAGCTTCCTTGCAGAAATTATTTAGTCATAAACTGGCTCCTCTTCCTATTGCTTTATTTGATGATGAGTAAAATATGAGAGGTTCAAATAAATCTGCACAAGAGTCAAAACTAAAGGCAGTTTTCAGGGTAGGCGGTAAGAGTAGTCCAGAAATTATCATTCTTGGTGAATGTGCAACAATGTGGGATACCTATACTCGCAAAGCTACCTGCTTGAGTAATTGCATTGATGGTGCAGAAAACCTTATTAAGCACTAAATACAAACCATTCTTGCGGTGCACAATCTGTTTAAGAGATACGATAAATTTAGTACTACGTCACAACGTCGAGTCACACAAGAGAAAAATGTCTATTGTGTTTTTCAACTTAATGAAAAATCACCACTTTCTAAAAGAGATATCTTACTGAAAATAGTACCAAATATGACGCAAGTAATTAAGTTTGTTGTGAGCCGACTGTGTTCGATCCCCAGGTCAATGTGTAATTGTTACTGGTACCGATTTTTTTCCGATTAGATTGGTGCTGGAATTCAACAAGCTTTTGTTTCTCATTAAGAAGCTGATGTGATTATGACTCACTATTTAGCTAAAGTCAGTAGTATTCCAAAAGAATTTAGAAACCTTCCAAATTAAAGTAAGTCACTTTACGGCAAGAAATTGTAAACTTCCCAAAAACTCTTAGATAGGTTGATGGTAATAGTTCAGCACTTTTCCGGCTTACAAGGAAAGCTCCTGGAGCAGTTTAACAAATATGGCCAGTGCTAAGGCAAAAATTGCAAGCAAATAGCTAAGCCGCTTATTTGTTTTGCAATTCATCCAAAACTACAATATCGAGAGATTGCACATAAACTTACTTGGGTGAAGTCAATCTGGACAATCCATTATCGAGCTGAAGGCAAAACACTAAACAAACATATTGGATATACCTTCCAACTGGTAGCTAAAAATATCTTTCACACCAGTGAGAAGTTCGCATTCATGCAACTTGTATCAATATGGGAAACTTTTTCGCAAAAGAAACTTGTTTCTTGCAGGAAATTGGTTTAAACCGGCAAAATCCCGAAACTTAAGTTTTAAAGTGTTATTTTTAGGCTAAATCACATTTTTATGCTCCCTGCATATCATTTTAAACCTTTATCTTTGTTAAAACATTCTATTTTCATGTACATTACGGTTTAAAAAATGATTAATACCTGAAAACAAACCTTACAACTTTTTAGGCTGATATCTTGAATTTTACCATTTTGAAAATTTTTTTTATTCGTATACATTTCATAAATATAAATTTTCAATAGAATTATATTTTGACTAAAGAGTACAATCATTTTTAAGTGTATAAAATGTTTCATTGCACGCACGATTGCTTTAATTTGCTTCATACCTTTTACAGCAGCCATATTGGATTTCGCCATTTTGACAAAAATGCTCAAGGTTTAGCGTCTGGCACTCAACGGATTCGGAATCAGCAGGTCAAATTCATATAGAAACCGTCAAAAAATGTCATATATGTAAAAATTTTAGGTACATGGCCTTCTAGCCTGGACTATATGCAATATCAGTGTTAACTCGTTGTTTTTAATGTTGCGTACTTAAATTCATGCCGGGAAAATACGGGGAATCCCCCCCCCCTCTCCTGACGATGCTGGCAACTTAGTGTATGCATCAGTTTTATTTATTATTTCATTATTAGACAATTTTGCCAGTCATTGCCATTTCCTTGTTTTTCCGCAAAATACCCATTGTTTGGTATTAACTCAGGTTTTGAATAAATACCTAGGTAAATACTGTCAACCCCGCTTGAACAAATATTGTCGGTTCTAACCAGGAAAGTACGCGATCATGAAATAATGAATTTTTTTTTAATGAGTACCAATCGAAAGAGCATTGTAAAACATGTTTCTGGACGCACGCGTTTTTGCCCTCGCGCCCCCGTTATCGAAATATAAGGTCCTAAAGTCAGCTAGTTTTTTTTTTTTCGAAAAATCGCCAATTTTAGCGAGTTATAATGAAACTGGAAGCTGCGGTGAGCTTATACTATTTGCATCCAACGGAAAACTTGATTCCCATTTTTGGTCATCTGCAAAGTTTTGAAAGACGGGGCTTTACAATAATCTTTTACTTTACCTGTACGAGTTAAAGCAGAAAGCTACTATCAAGCCTATGACATGGAAAGCAGAGAGCTTTATAAAGAGGAAAAACAATTTTAAACAACACATCAAAATTAAATTGTATCGTACTATTTGCGATTAAAGCAGGTCCCTTGTTTAAGGGGAGTCCCCCTTGTTAAGGGGCCCTTGTCAACAGGAGGTGACAACTGAACCTCCAGTTTTTTTTAATTATTTTTTTTAAGTGTTCGTACAATTCTGTAGTATGGGAAGGGTATATTTAGGGTTTTTAATTGTAAAAATTGCAAATCTAAATTTTTTCAAACCACTTTTCTTTTGGTGGGTCCCCTATAACTCAAAGTGAGTTCTCCTAAACATTTTTGTCAATTGTATCACTGGGTATGTAAGAATGGTCTTTCAAAAAAAAAAAAAAAAATGCTCAAAATTTAATGAAAATGTGTTTAAACAAAAAAAAATCAAACAGGAATGAGGTGTTTTCTCTGAGATATTTCGAAAAAAAAAATGTTCGCTCGAATCGAACTTGCTCCTTCAAAAGTTATAAGTGAGGACAGGGGAAAAATTGGAAATTCGAAATTGAATGAAATATTATTCAAATCAAAAAGTCGAGTATGGGAGTGTATTGTCCTCACTGAGCTCTTTCGATTAAAAAAAAATCGAATCGGACTATGCACTCAAAAGTTATTGCGGGGGGGGGGCAGAAAAACTGACCAATAGACAGACTGACAGGTACACAGTTTCCGCAGCTCAAAACCCAACTTTCCTATTTTAAATTTTTCTGTGTATTTAATTATTTTTATTAAGTTGTGCTTTTTCTTCGCTTGAGCGTTTTTTTTTTTTTTTTTCAGTGCATCAGGCCTTCTTTCATGATTTTTTTCACCTATTTTCTACTTTTACAGAGCTAAAACTTGTATTAACTTTAAGCTAAAACTTGTATTGATTTACAATTTTGTTAGTCTTTTCCTACCCGTTGAACATATAGCAGAACTAGTAAAAGTTATTCTAGTGTTTTTAAACAGTACGAAATTAACATGCAATATGTTTTACATTTACGTTACAGAGACTTTTCGCTACAGTGACCAATTTGTTTGAACGGCAGGGGTTTTTACAATGAATGCCGACTCTATTAGTATATTTTAAGAATGGAAATAATTATTTCCCTCTACCATTGATGTAATTTCCGACGTGGATATAATTTTGCAGCTATTGATATTTACTAATTCGTTTTCTTTTAAAAATTATTTATTTTTTCTCGATTTCAATTAAAAAAAATAAATGTTTTTGCTAAGAGTTGGCAGATAGTGAAACTTCTTGTAGCGAACTGATATCATAATCCATGACGATTTAATTTCTACCCCAAAGATTATTTATTTCATTTTTTGTACATGAGCTCATATTAGCTGCTTTTCATACTTATTTAATTATCCCGAATTATTCATTTAGAAACACGTGCAATATATTTTAACTTATAATAATTAACACATACAACTTAGTTCAGTAAAAAAACTTCAAATAACTAAAAGTCTAAAATGTATTGTTATCAATCGTAAAAAGATAAAACTGTAACTTCTTTGTAAAGTTTTCGCTCCTCTGGATAAAACTCTATGCTTTCCACATCATAGTCTTGATCAGTATTCTTTATTTTAGCTCATACAAGTAAGGGGTTAACGTAAACAACATTTTACTTTCTTTGCGAATGAATAAACATGGAAATGATGCGATGTTAAGCAAGCAGTGGAAGGGAGAATCTGGAGCTAGCTTCAATTTCTTGCCAATTCTTCAAATTTGGCTCATTTTCGGCCGACTTTAAGACCCCTTATCTCGAAAACGAGGAGACGAGGGCATTTGATCTTTGGGTCAAAGACATGTCTCAGTATGCTCTTTCGAATGGTACCATTTTTAACTTTTTTCATTATTACTTTAGTCGAGTACTTTCCTGGTAAGAAATATTATTCGATTAAGTAGGGTTTTTGTTTAAGCAGGGATCTTAAACATTGCATCTATGGCATCTGTTTCGGGATGTTTTATTCGTTTATTCATTACCCGATTAAGCGGGACCGACAGTACGCAGAAAACATTTACCTACCTGTTCCACATCACCACCCCAAACTAACAGATTAAAATTTGAGCGGAATTTCCAATTGTGCACTTGAATGCATTTTTTAACACTATTTTTGATCTTCCGAAACAAACCTTGTTTATTACTCTCGACCAGACGGGCAGGGTTGATCGTTATGGATGTGTCGCCCTCTTTTCTCACTCTGAACCAGAGGCGGATTTACGGGGGTGCCAGGGAGTGCGCCGCACCCCAACGTTTTTGGTGGAATTTTGACAAAAAAAAGACCTTATTTTATTAAGAAACACAGTTTAAAAAACAACTAATTTTTCCACAACTAGAGTGCAAATTAATTTACTTGAAAGAGAGCAGCCCCGAAGAACCCATCACTTAACATAAACCCCCATAAACTAAACAGAAAACACCTATAACTCAACAAATCAAACTGCATCTTATTGTAATCTTGTACCTGTTTAATGTCTTGTGATTCCCCTCAAGTGTGATGCAACATACCACGGTCGACTGCAGCGCCAACTCAGATTGTAATGCGCATAGCGTAGAGCTCACGATGTAGCTCAATGTGTGAACACGTCTTGTAATGTCTGTAAGTAATTTGTTCATGTTTGTTATTACATGATTATGTGTTTGCCTCTGTGACACTTTTATTGAACACTTCCACACTCTGCTATTTAGCCCAACTCATTTATGCCCAAGTTTTTTTTTTAACAATTTTTTTCCATTTTTATCTGCTTAAAACTCTTACTTTACATACATTTTAGGCGTAAAATAGTTCGCCGTTGCCATATTTATTAAGTTATTTAACGTCCTGTTTATGGGACACTGGGCAGATATGTGCGCAAAATACGACCTTACTTGACTTTTCTTTTGCAAAGTAACATTACAGAAGGCATCTGTGATCAATTTTAAGCAAATAATTTTAGAATAGTTTAGTTTTATAAAAAATAAGTTCGCAAAAAAAAAAACTTACTTTCTGTGGCTATCCATGCTGGATCGTTGCTTGACTGATTTGTCTGAAAATAGTTGTCAATAAATAAACTCTGATGTCCAACTAGTGGTTCGATCTGGTTTTCTCAAGAAGAAGGGCTGTTTAACTTGTGAAAAACAGAAAACAATAAACCCATTATAGGTTTTTGTATGTTCTGACTAACAAGCGTCCCGTTTTTAGGCTACTGGGCATAAATGGGTTAATGACCCACATTATGTCACCACACATCACCATAGTGTAAAAAAAAGTATGTCTGTGCTTGTATTAAGATTAATTTATATTGTAGTATATTTTATAGTATTTTTATCCATCTTAAAAAAATCGTAATAAAAATTATGTCCATCAAATAAACACATCTCTTAAATTATCTTTTTTTAATTTAGTGCTGTATTATTAATGTTATGGAATAATCATAGATTCTATAATTACATTTTTTTGGTATATTAGTACAATTTCTTTTACTTTGAAACAACCAATGGTAATAAAGTCAAACTAGCATAACTAATGCAATCTACTTGATCAAAATTCGTACAAACTTCCAAACTATTACTCATCTTTTCAGTAAACAGTGCTCTAAAATCTGTTCTGAAATCAAATAAATACCAGCATTTTTAATGTAAATTTTCAAATTTCCTAACGAGGGCTCTGGGCTCCCTGATTGTTCTGCGGAGAACAGCCCACCCCCCTCCCCAACACACACATACACACTCCCGGTGTTTTTGCGCCCCCATAATTTTCAGCCCAAATCCGCCTGTACTCTGAACTGATCTCAAATTGTGCAAAATCATTTAACCTCCAGTTCCAATCCATCCAGGAGATGACAGATTTTTGCCTGCTTCCTGCAACACTGTTTTACGGTGGGAAAATGTTTCTTGGAACTGTGTGCATGGGCGCCCATATGCGAAATTTTAAGGGGGGGCTCAGATATTTTCCTCAGTTTACAGTTAAAAGATATATATATATATATATATGTGTGTGTGTGTGTGTGTGTGTGTGTTACTTTGATTTACAAAGAATATGAAAGTACTAGACTCGTTAAGATATACATTTTTGTGTGTTATGAGTCTTTTTCTTACTGATCCCCCCTGCTGTTTCTTGTGTGTGGTTTTTTTTTTTTTTTTTCATTCTTTTGTTATTAATTATTTGGACTGACCTTTATTAGGGTAGGGGTATCAAAAGAGGAATGCAATGATCCGGGGGTTTCTCCCCTGGGGAAATTTTTGAAAAAAAGCTTTCAAATTCTGCACTCTGAGGCCTTGTATGGGGCAATTGGGACTTCAAAAATATGTTGGAAAATAGGCAAACAAAAAATTTATAAATGTTCTGCATTCTTTTGAAAATTAAGATCAATCAAAATATTTCTTTTTTTTTTTTTTTTTTTTTGTAGTTTAACAAACGATTGACATTAATCGAGGGAGAGGAAGAACGAGGGAAGAGAAAAGATAAACACATCATCACTTGCTTACATCGATTTTCAGTATAGTTACATAGCAGTTTTTGATCAGTTTCCCAGCTCACCGACAGAAACAGCACTTAATAGTAGAAAATGACCAATAGTATAAAACGCATAAAATCCTTTAAAAGAAATAGTGTAGAGATTTAAAAAATGATTAACGAAAAGAGTAATATTCTGGCCATTCAGTTAATTCATAGTTTATTTATTTGATAAGAAATATAATTGAAGTACTTTTTGAGGAGTTTCAAAAGGGTTTTTTTTTTTTTGGTTTTCAAATACTGTAGAACAAGTTTGGACCCGTTGCCCCCCACAAAAAAACCCCAAATGTTTGTAATATAAAACAGATTTTTTTTTTTTTTTTCAACTAGTCCAAAAATGCCAAGTTGTCTTGCCATCCTTGGATCAACCCACTCTTTATCTTAACTACTAGTCCGCAGACATAAGGGAGTTTCCCAGACAAATGCGGCGTCGGTTGACCCACGAATCTGTCTTTGTTTTTCTAAGGAAGAATGTAGGAAGAGACATAATGTTACAATTCTGAAAGCGATTTCAGAGCAGATTAGAGTTATTAAAATTTGGCATTTTTAATAACTTATTCATTTTTGGGTGAAAAAAAGTTTTCCAAATAAATAGTACTAAGAGCAAAAAAAGTATCAATTCCAAGGGGGGGGGGCTCGAGCCCCCTCTTGCCCCCCCCCCCCCCTTATGGGCGCCCTTGACTGTGTGTTGTCATCAGAGTGACGTTTGAGACGCAACTGAATGCACCCTCAGCAGAAACACATTTCTGAAAATTGAAATTTATAGAAACATGATGCAAGTAGTGTGAAGGGTTATATGGAACTGGTGTGCTTTCTCAATAGGGCATGCTAAAATTCCCATAGTTCCTTGCGCGCTGGGTATTAAGCACTTCCGGTTATTCCACTGCTGGCTTCTGCCGTTGTTTTGTCTGAGTAATAGAACATATAACCTGAAAATGCCATGGAATTGCTGCGTCCCTCAATGTTCTGCAACCTCCAAAGCTTGTAAGGAATTATGTTTTCATTCATTTTTAACGGATTCAAGTGAAAAAAAAAGATAATATCTATTCGTTTTTCAAAACCCCTAGCAAGTACGCGAAAGTTTGCAGCAGGTATTTTAAAGAAAGTGACTTCTTGACCAAGAAAACCGGTAAGTGTATCTCATTTCTGTTTTATGCAATTCAGGTAGTGAATTTGTTTTGGTGATATTGATAAAATTAGATACATATTATTATGTAAATAAAATATAAGAAATGGTCAGACTCAGTTTTTGAACGTTGTTCTTATAATTCTTTGCGTTGCATTATACTATTGTTATTAAAATCTAACTTAAATTTTGGCTGACTATTTTAAAATGAACATAATATTGCATAATTGTGATTTGAATTCTATTCAGCTTCTGGTTCAGGATCGGGTCAATTTCGAAAAGCGAGGGGTCAAAGTGCAATTTTTGTACGAAACCGGGATATTTAGCAATTTTTTTCGAAATATAAGTCCCAAAAAGACATTGTTGACTATATTTGGTAGTTCAAGGGAGGGGTCATGACCCCCCCCCCTCTGGATCCGCACCTGTTAAAACGAAACTGAAAAACCAAAGCAAAATAAAAAATCATGAGCTCAATAAAATTGAAAAGAAAAATTGCAAAGGATATATGAACTGAGATGTTTATGAATAAAATACCTTTGTGCACAAATCTAAAGTATAAATACAACTTTTAAAAAAACAAATACGCAGGGAAACTGTAGACACGTGTTACGGCGTTGCAAGGAACGCCTTTATCAAAACAAAAAAATTGTGAGCTTATGGATGCACAAGCTCACAATTTTTTTTGCATTGATAAAGGCGTTCCTTGTAACGCCGAAACACGTGTCTGCAGTTTCCTTGTGTATTTGTGCTTTTTTAATGTTGTATTTATACTTTATAAGATGTTTGGAGTTAGGAGGGATTCATCGTTAGGAGTTAAGCTTTTAAAGTATTCATTTAAATATGAGCTTGTTATACAATCCTCTTCAACATTCTGTTTACATTCAGTAAGTCAAAACAGTGTCAAAAAATAAAATATGTAAATTAATAGGATAAGGATTTGAGGGGGGAGTCTGCTTTTTAGTCCTTGGTGATGATTTAAAAGTCAAGATGTAGGTGTCAAGATGATTTTATTAATGGATTTTTTTAATGGTTCTTTAAAAAAATTAATAAAGTAATAAAAATCATTTTTTGAAGAAAATAATTCAATGTTCTATGTTATTTTTTTCTTCATTTTCACAGTTAATATAATTCTATAATATTTTCAAATTTTTTTATAATTTGATTTCTTTTATAACTTTTTTCTACTTATGGGTTAGTACAATCGAAACTTCGCAACAGGCTTGGAAACGACAAAGCAGCCAAACTTGTTTTCATTTACAAATCACTGAATTTAGCTCCTGAATAGAGAAATAGTTTTAAAATTTTCGGGAAAAATAAAATTATTGTAATTATCCCGTAGTCTAGTTCATATCTCTCTAACAATTCTGTAGTTGAAGGAGTAAAATATCCAGATTAACATGAAGCATTCTTTATGCTATTTTGATAATTAAAACAAGGAAAAATCCGTAAATTGTAATTAAATACAGTCGACGCTCGATATAACGACCATCTCTGTTCCATAGAAAAAGGTCCTTATAACGAGTGGTCGCTACAGGTAGATTACAATTGTAGGGATAGTTTATGAAGATAAAATTGGGACTTTTCCCACTGGTCGTCCTATTGGGATGGTCTTTGTACTATGTGGTCGTTATAACAAGCGTCGACTGCATTTTCTACTAATTTATTAATTACTCTTATTTACGTTTTTAGTTTTATGTATTTTTCAATTTATACATAAAAGAAGAATCGGATTTAGACATCTAACTTGAAAAAGTTAATTTGTTAGTATCAAACATACTTTATTAATCTTAAACTAAAAATAATCTATTTAAATAAAACAAACCTGATTTAAAGAAAATAATCCGCTTTTTTTATTTAAAAAAAATCATGATTTTTATCAATCCTGTTCCAATGCGATGAGATAGCGTATGAAATTTTTAAAATTTAATTTCCAACTCTGTGTGCAGCAAAAAAGAAAAAAATTGAAAGTAGGGAATGTTTTAACAATATTTTGAAAGATCTTTATTCAAAAAACTATGTTCCTTGCATACCTGGTTAGTAATTCCGCTTTATTACCACTTGTTTTAGCTCCGAAAACTTTTAATTTGACTTGTAACGAGGAAACAGTCTCCTTTTCGTCAACCATACCTTTTCTTTCGCTTTAAAATGTATAACGCTTGAGAAAGAGCAATTCCTATAATTTATTAGTGTATCGCGTAATGAAAAAGCACTAGGCTGGAACTACCGGAAGGACACAATCCCAGTTGTACGTGCCGCGCTCCCTGGCGGCAAAGTTTGTCCCAAGCATGCCCTATTCTACTTCAAAAGCATCTTTATTATTCAAGCTTGAATTAGGGCACAGTTAATTGCAATATGTTGATAGCCCTGTTACAGGGCCTTAACCGAACTTATGTTTCGGGGAGGGTTTTATACTAAACACATTTCTTGTGAAATCTGAATGATCAATAAAATTTAACTTTTTCCCTGTATTCTATAAATTTTTTATAACACTTTATTTAAATGAGATGGTGCTGCTTTAAGGGCGTTACCATGAGCAAATGTTACAGATGACGTATGTGTTAAATGAAGGAAATAAATTCTGTGCACACAACCTACCTTTGCACCTGTTAAATATTTGATGTATTTTTAACAACTTAAACGAAATAAAAATATGTACTCGTGTATGCGTATTTGAAGTGATAATGCTTTATTTCATGAGTTAAATATAGTTTGGCTCTTTCAAATTCAAGGAATTTTGGTGTTTTTTGTTTGGGGTACAAGAGGCAGAATGTTTGTCATTGTCATATTAACTGTACCAATTAGTAAATAGAAAATCCTAAGACTGAACTGGTAAATTTTTTCAATAAAGCTTTTGATGCAGTTTATGTACATTAAATTTGTGTTAATAATTTAACCATTTAATTTCATTGAATTGTTTTCTCACTATAGATGTATTTAACAGGATGTTTTGATGCTTCCACTTTACACTATTACTTGAAAGCTGGGATATTTCTTAAATTAGTGTATATGTAAAAGAAAACTTGTAAATAATATATCTGAAACGAAAGTGCATTGGGGTAAATGTCTCTTGGTAATTTAAAAGTACAAACGTGCAAAAAGTAATTTGATTGTTTATAAAATATATACAGCTATTCACATTTTTATGTTTTATTCAAGTTGTAGATCAGCAGAATGGGCAAAATGTATAGTTTCATGTAAATGCCACCACTCTGAGCCAACCCTATTTTTTTACCCATCACGGCCACTTCAGCTTTTGTGAAACGCCAACAATTGAATTGATGCACATTTTTTTTAATTAATTTTTATGCGTGAAGGATATTTAGAAAAAAACAATCTAGAAACCATTTTCATGTAAGTCAACCCAATATTCAATGAAAAATTAAACAGATGTGTAAATCGTGTATTCAAAAACAGCATTTAGTACTAAATACACTCAGCATTACCTGTATTCTCGGTTTGCCTTTAAAGAACTGCATATTACTGAATTACTACACTTAATTTACGAGCTGTACTAATACTAAAAGCGAGCCATCACTATCAGGACACGACAGTGGTGGCTCTTTGCTAAGTAAAAGACATTTGAAAATGAAACAAAAAACGATTATTTTTTCGGCCTTAAGGTCTTGTGATTTCTACTGCAAAGAATGACTTATAAGCAATTTTTCCTTCTGAACACTTAACTGCTAAGTATGTTTTGTAAATCCGTTATATAAAGTGATGGCAAGAATATTCAAGACAACAGCTAATTGTACAGAAAAAAAAAGTATTGTGATGTACTTTTGTAAACGGTATGAGTAAAATACTTTTGTTTCAATACTGGAAATTACTGTGGTATTCGGAATATTTGAAAATACAAAATATAAATGTTTCGGCAAAGTTGATTTTAAAACCGTCATTTTGACAATACGATCAAATTGTAAGAAGCAAATGTGGCGCCCTGAAACACGCTAATAATTACTAATTTTTCCTTTTCTTAATCGTAGGCTATGGGAAACGAAGTCGGAAAAGATGCTTAGAAACATGGTTTCGTTTGCCAACTTCGGGGACTACAAAATGTGATATTTTTCTGAATCCGTAGAGTCTACAGATAAAAAAAACACAATGTTACCAAAAAAAATACTGTCTCATTAACTTTTTACACACCATTAAAAATAAATGACAAAATAGGCATAAGTGAAATTCTAGGGGCGGATAACTATACGTTAAATATCAAAAATATGTGTCTGTCTCTATCTACGAGTATATATTGAAATGTACGTATTGATGGATAGATAGATACTGTTTGATATTCTTTCCGGTGACCTTCCTCGAATTTGCGCATGCGTCAAGGCTCAACTGATTTCATCAAACTAGGGGTGATTGTGCTAAGAGAAATAAGGAATGGGAGGGGATTTTTCTTTTTCTTTTTTTGTTTTTCGTTGGATTCGTTTATTTGAGGTTTGATTTGTTTTGGTGTTAAAAAAAAAACACCAATTTTTGGTGCTATTATTAAAGTATCTATTTCAGATTTTAAAATGTATGTTTAGAAAATTCCTACAAGACACTTCACAGTGATTTGGTTCTTTGCCATAGTAGATTTAACAGATCATACACTGTTAAAACTACAGGTTGCACAAGCAGTGGCGGATCCCTTGAAAGACTCTCAACCAGTAAATTTTCAACATTGAAGCTCAAAAAACTTAATTTTTGACTAGTTATGAAGGAAGGAAATTTGGGCTTTCCCTCGGAAATGTTTCGAAATTGAAGTCCGAAACTGATGTGATCAATATTTACAAACCAGCATACATAGTAAAAAGTGAGTAATAAAAGTCAACCGCTCCTTCCTTGAACAAGTTCTGGATCCGCCTTTGTGCACAAGGCAACTTTAAAGGTAAAACATTGTAGCACCAACTGAACCTCCTGAAGGGTGCCGCTTAACTCCCATAAAGCTCCTTTAGAGGACAGGCTGACTTGTCCGACATTTTGGTTCCAAGACATTCTTGGATCCATCCTTATTACAGGTATTTGAAACACATTAATATTATACCTGATTGCTCTGGCGTAAAATAACTTATGATTAGTTGAGTAAAGCACCTTATTAGGTAAATTTAAAAAGATAACTTATTTCTCGAATTTAGAAACAGTTTATTGGGAAATGTTTCATGAAATTAGGTCTGTTTTCATATTGCACTTGTTTTAAGCTTTAGTTTATGAAATGTTTTTGTCATTTTGACAAAAATAGTCAAATATCCTCTATGCAGCTACAATTCAAGCTTAGCTACCACTTATCTTCAATGCCACTTGAATACAGATACCAGTGGTTCCACGCCCACCGTTTTAGAACCAAAATGTCGGATGAGTCAGCTCCCCTCTTATAGAAGCCTTAAACTCCCAACGGTACCCCTGAAGGAGCCATTTGGCTCCCATAGAGTCCCACGTAGAGCGAAATGGACCTTCAAGGGTACCATAGGGACTCAAGTGGCACCCTTCTGGCGGCATAGGCGTCACCGAAGTCTTATTATTGGGGGGGGGGGGACATTGCTCTCATTTTGGCTTCAAAAATTTCATCGTACGGTACGAAAAAGTTCTGTAATTTGGGTAGCCGGAGGGAAGGCGTCTATCCCCCACCCTCCGGGTTTTAGAAACGATTTGTGTGCAAAGGTATTTTGTTTTTTATTTTCTTATTATTTATACTGAGTATGTTCCCCTTGCCAACCCTCTCCCCCCCCCCCTCACCGTAAACTTGAACTGGTGAGCCTGCTACAAAATGCTATGTGACGTACTATAACGCATAGATATCTTACCATTAACATTTCACTTTTGATCTTTTTAAATGAATTGGAGTTAACATACCTATTGTCTAATTTTACAAATTCAAGCAACACGAAAAATAAGATGAGACAGACAAAAGATATCAGCCCACGAAAAGATAAAAATTTAAAATATTGATTCCAAAACTAGACCAAAAACATTTCTGCGACTGTTTTTGCTGAGAATGAATTTTTTTGCAATTATTTTTTAATCAACATTGTCCAGTACATCTTTGGGGACATAACACATTGCAACGTGGTTTAAACGTTTTTGAGTCATTGTTGACCTCAAATATGATTTGAGTTTCCTTAAAGCACTGAAACTTCTTTCAGCCTCGCAACTGGAGGCTGGAGAAACAAGCAAAAGCCGAACAAGATTTTCGATGTTTGAAAACAAGGTTCCTAACACCTACTTCAATTTGTGTTAGTTCTTTTCTAATATCTTCTAAGCGTGTCATATTTTTGAATTTTGTTTTGAAAAGAAGAAATTCTGTTTTCAACACCGATGCGTCAAGTTCTGTATACTCTGCGGCAAGATCTAAATTTTCCCCTTTCAACAGTAAATTTTCTAAATCGACTTGTTTTTGAACCCCTTTTTGATGTAGAATGCGATCTTGTAGCCCTGCAATTGTTACATCCAATAATTGGAAAAACTGTTTTCGATAATATTCTTCACAGGAAGAAAACTCGTGACTCCTTGCATGGCCATCGTATCGTTTTGGAGGTCTTATCTTGCAAGGCAGTCTTAGGGGCTCCAACCCAAGTTCTTCAATTTTTTCTTCGCATTCGTTAAAAATGGAAGAAAAGTTCGCAGGGCTGTGAGACCATCCACAACTATTTGAACTGATTGTACGAGTCCTGCAGTTGAATTTTTCCTCCCTTGGAAAGATTTATTCAAAAGCTCTAGATAATCAATGGCCTATTTTCCCAAAACCAATCCAAGATAATTGGCTCCGTTTTCAAAAGCGGCCAACAGGCTACTAACGTCTTCATAGCCTTCTGCTGCCAACTGATTAAGAGTTTCCATAATTATGGGGTACTTATTCAAGATTTCTTTTATCTGTGAGCTCCGATAGATCCATCTTGTTGGACACAGAGGTCTAATTCTGCCCACGTTTCCAACTGGGCATTCGGCCTCATTCTCTAGAAGGCTTTGAAAT
>JAXGGA010012606.1:0-38145 GCA_038373865.1 Uloborus plumipes
GCGAGGTGAAAAAGTCTCATGTGAACGGGGCTATTGAGGGGTGCAGGTGCAGCCAGAGTGACGTCAGACCGCTTGGATCGACGGATTCACCGACAAGCTGTGGCGGACCCGCAAGTCATTTGTACGTCGATTCTGCAGCACGTGCAAGGTACCCTGGATGTTCCTGCGTCGACCAGAACCATTCCCCGTCGACTGGTTGCACGTGGCCTGCAATCACGACGCCCGCTAAGAAGACTGCCATTGACCTCACAGCACAGACTCCAACGTTTGGAATGGTGCCGGACCAGAGCGACGTGAATGGCAGAATGGCAAACCGTAGTGTTCTCAGATGAATCCCGCTTCTGTTTGTCCAGCGATAGTCATCGCATACGTGTGTGGCGTCGACGTGGAGAAAGATCGAATCCGGCAGTAACTGTGGAACGCCCCACAGCGCGACAACGTGGCATAATGGTTTGGGGAGCTATTGCATACAATTCCGTATCACCTCTAGTTCGTATTCGGGGCGCTATGACGGCCCAACGACATGTAGATAATGTACTGCGGCCGGTGGCAATCCCCTACCTTCAGGGTCTGCCAAATGCAATTTTTCAACAGGATAACGCCCGGCCTCACAGTGCTCGAATCAGCCAACATGCTCTACGAGGTGTACAGATGCTTTCCTGGCCACCATACTCTCCTGACTTATCACCAATCGAACATGTGTGGGACGTGATTGCACGCCGTTTGCAGAACCTGCCACTGCCTCGTTCAGAGGACGAACTGTGGCAAATGGTTGAAAGGGAATGGAGTGCCATCCCTCAGGACACCATCCGCAGGCTTATTGACTCCATGCCTAGACGTGTTTCTTCGTGCATCGCTGTCCGCGGTGGTCCTACTTCTTACTGAGCCGACGCCGTCCTCGCTCTAAATTTTGCTTATTTATTTTGAAATAAATATCACTTATTGTTCCATGCTGTCTCTGTCTTCTTACCAAATTTCATCAATTTCTGACCACTCCTTCTTGGTGTTGCATTTTCAATGTCGAGCAGTGTATAAAGCAATATTTTGTACAGAATGAGAAGCATACATTTTAACTTATTTTATTGTTGATAATTTACTGATTTCTCAGTACTCGATATTTATTACACTTTAAAATTTATTTACTAAACACGGTTGACACTGTCTTTCGTGTAAAATATAAGTACCTTTGTGCATAAATGTAAAATATAAATATAACGTTAAAAAAGCACAAATGCGCATGGAAAATATCACACACAACATATCATGTCCCCCCCCTCAATTTACTCTTTGCTACACTTGCCCTGCAGCTGCATGTATTTTTTTTATTTCACACATTAGACAAAACAAATAGTACTATTTGTGCATTACATAATTTAGGACTGCAACCTTCCACCATCTGTGGAGGGGGGATGCGTAGAATTACTTTTCCATTTATTAGATGGGAATCAAAGCTCTAAGAAAATACCAAAAATTTTGAAATTGGGATTGTCCAAGAGAATTTTATTAGGATTAAAATAAAAAGTGATTTAAATCAATGATTTTTTTTAAATAAAATCAATTGATTTAAATCATTGACACCCTGCTTTTTTTGCTTATATGTTTGGAAATTGAGTTTCGCAACTTCTGCTCACTTCAGTGGAAAGTTTCGTTTTTCTTAGCACCAAGTTAATTTTCAATGCTCCTTCGGATTTGTTTGGCTCTTGCGTTAAAAAGTGATGTCAAACGTCATTCACAGGAACCATTTCCCCGTCCACGAAGGCCTGTCATATGTTTTTTGAAGGCAAAGCACAAAAAAATGTCTTTGACTAATGTTCAAATACGGCTTTTAGGCAGTATGGGCTCTCAAACGCCTCTTCCAATGCAAAGCCATGGAAAAACCCTCGAACGAGAATTAACGTGAACTTGGTGTTTCACCCCCCAGAATGGAGTCATATGCGTAACTGAACTGGGAGACTGGGCAGAGTTAGATATAAGAATATCATTAATCAAGGCGTCATAATAACGCATGGTGTACGTTTCTAGGCGTGAAAATGAACAACCAAGGTGCCATTTTTAATGAATCAAATATGTATATGTCTGAATATTGAAAAATATTTATTCAACTGAATAACTGTTACTCATTGCCTATACTTAAAAAACATCTGAAAAAGAAAAAAAAGAAAAGATTGCATTTTAAAATCACTTTTACAAACTTTATATTTTGGATTAATAGGGGCACGATGAGTCAAGAAAGGAAAACTTCATCGCGATCCAGAACAAGCGTTAAAATTTACGCCTGGTGCTAGAAGTCTTGATGTCAAATCAAAATTTTTGGTCACAAAAAGCGACTGACGACGGCTTTTGTCTAAAGCTGAGACTGAGTGAACAAAAAGCACCACAATCACGTGCAGTGGGCTTTTCAAGAGAGCAGATTCTCAAATGCAGGTTAAAACTTGAAGACAGAGCAAAGACTTGTCTTAGAGCAAATATGGCTGTTCACGAGTACGGACGCCTTTTAAGTTTATTAAAACTTGAAATAGAAGAAAATGTATGACGTTTAATTTGACAAAAATCGCTTTCAAACATTTTTCTGAGGAATCTGGCTTTCCCCAGCGTGAACTTTTAAATGTCTTTTTAATTGGTGAGAGTATTTCAATGCCTTTGAACAATAGTCACACGAATAGGGTTTTTCCCCGGTGTGGAGTATTGAATGTTTCTTTAAATCGGAAGAACGGGAAAACGCCTTTGAACAGAGTTCACACGAAAAGTGCTTTTCACCAGTGTGGAGTCTCGAATGGCTCTTTAAATTTGAAGCGTCAGAAAACGCTTTTGAACAGAGTTCACACGAAAAGGGTTTTCCACCAGTGTGAAGTCTCAAATGTCTTTTTAAATGTGAAGCGTCAGAAAATGCCTTTGAACAGAGTTCACACGAAAAGGGTTTTTCACCAGTGTGGAGTATTGAATGTCTCTTTAAAATGTAAGCACGGGAAAATGACTTTGAACAGAGTTCACAGGAAAAGGATTTTTCACCAGTGTGGCGTAGCGAATGTCTTCTTAAATTTGAAGCGTCAGAAAACGCCTTTGAACAGATTTCACACGAAAAGGGCTTTTCACTAGTGTGGAGTCTCGAATGTCTCTTTAAACTGGAAAAACGAGGAAATGCCTTTGGGCAGAGTTCACACGAAAAGGGTTTTTCACCAGTGTGGAGTATTGAATGTTTCTTTAAATCGGAAAAACGAGGAAATGCCTTTGGGCAGAGTTCACACGAAAAGGGTTTTTCGCCAGTGTGGAGTATTGAATGGCTCTTTAAATCTAAAGAATCGGAAAAGGCCTTCAAGCACTGTTCACAGGAATAGGGTTTCTCTCCAGTATGGGTCCTCAGATGTCGCTTTAAATGTGAGGACTGAGAAAATGCCTTCCAGCACTGTTCACAGGAATAGGGTTTCTCTCCAGTATGGGTCCTCAGATGTATCTTTAAATCTGAAGAATTGGAAAATGTCTTCAAGCACTGTTCACAGGAATAGGGTTTCTCTCCAGTATGGGTCCTCAGGTGTTTCTTTAAATGTGAAGCGTTGGAAAATGACTTCGAGCAATGGTCACAGGAGTGCGATTTCGCTCCAGTATGGGTCATCACATGTTTCTTCAACTCTGAAGATTGAGTGAATGTCTGTCGACACGGAAAGGGCTCTTCCCCGGGATTGACTCTCGAATTTTTCTTTAGGTGTTCAGGAACTGTCTTTGAAGAATCTTCACAAGAAAAGGGTTCCGCGCCATTACGGATCTCAAAACGCTGTTCCATTGTTGAACTCTGAAAAAGTGATTGTACACAAAAGTTACTATTGCAAAGATGAATTTTCAAGAAAATGTCATCTGTAATTAAGTTTTTCAAAACGATTTTATCAGAAACTATAAAAGTGTTTTGTTTCTCAAATACAAAACTGAATAGATTACAGGTAGTAAGGAAAACGTTACCCAAAACATTTGACTAATTTTCACAATAAATTTTAGAAGAATACAATGTAGAGCCAAGGTCGTATCCAGAATTTTTTTTTTCGGGGGGCCTGGTTTCGCACATTCCCCCCCCCCCCCCCACCGGCGCATAAAATGTCCGATCCAACAAAATGAATGTTCAGTCCCATTATAATCACGTTCACCTTGCTTGAAGCCCATTACAACGACATTCCCGTAACAATGAACAAAATGTGCGATTCCCTTTGAAGTTCGCCGCTGTATTGTTTAACAGAGTTATGACATTTCAAAATTCTCCTTAATAATGTTTTACTGTAAAAATCAGAAAGACAACGTCTAAAAGCACAAATGAATCGAGTTAAAATTGGCAAACATGTTTCAAAGGCATAAAGCCTCCTTCTTCAGTGCCAAGCAAGAACTAGAAAGAACCAAAGTACCGGGAGAGTTTAAATAGGAAAGGAGAAAAAGCTAGGCCAATCAGGTGTCAGCGTGTGCCGAGCCCGGATTCGAAAGTTTATACGCATACGAAAGCAGTTTCACACATCTCGCCAATTTTACTTCATGCTTTTAAATTTTCTGACAACGCAACGCTAGACAGAAAAAAATACGGTGCACATTTTAAGTGGTAGTCCGGAGATATGACCTACTGATCACACCAACTGAAAAAACACATTTGATTTTTTAATCCCAAAACAACAAAAAGCACCCTCCTAATTTTTTACACATTAAAAGGGTAGGTATGATGTTGTTATGACAGAAAAAAAAAATATGGTGCAGTTCTTAGTTGGTAGTCTGGAGATATGACCTATTGATCATACCAACTGAAAAAACACGTTTGCTTTTTTTTATTCAAAAACAACAAAAAACACCCTCCTAATTTTTTATACATAAAAAGTATATACTGTTGTCATCACTGAAAAAAAAAATTGTGCAGTTCGTAGTTGGTACTCCGGCGATATGACCTATTGAACATACCAATTGAAAAAACACAAAATCCGACTTCAGAGGACCATTGGCAAAAGGCACAATTTCTTTCACAATCTCATTTTTGTCGCTAATATTGAAAGAGAAAATAATAAGCTTTGAATGAAAATGAGGAAATTATGGAGCTTTTTCAAAATGCATACCAAAAATAAGAAAGCAAAAATTCTGAAAAAAATAAAAAAACTCTACAACCCTAAATTTTTATTCAAAAAATCTAAAAAAAATTTGAGTTTATCTCATAGGTAAAAAAATATTGAACAAAATCCAAGACATGACGGCACATAGCCTAAAGCGATTTGACGTGGAATGACCCTATTATTAACAATCAGCTATCTCAGCAAAAGCATAAATAAGGAGCGAAAAAATCGCCATTAAGTAAAATTAATGTTGTAGAAATTCAATAAGGTAAACTCAGCTTAAATAAATCCAGGGCGAGGACTGCTGATGGTCTTTGAAAAAAGGTGACAACTTTTAAAACAAAGGTGACTAAAAGGTGACAAAAAAGTAACTGAAAGGTAACCAAGAAATCAAAAAACAGAAAATGATTATTATTTTTTCTGACTTTTACCAAATAGCCTACATACTATTTTTAAAGACTTAAATTCCGAACATGATAGGGCTGGAGGCAACAAAATAAATCATTTTACGACATATTTTCAAAAAACTTTCAGGGTAAACTCTATGTAATGATCAGGGGTGATTGTGAGTTCATAAAAAAAATAGGGGAGAGTGGTAATGAATGAGCCACTTTTTAGTTTTGAATTTTTGTAATTTTTTCTAACACTTTGTTTTAACTCTAAATTGGTGTTTTAGTTACTTTAATTATCTGGCTATCTAAAAAAGTCATAAAAGTTGGATTAGCACCTGTCTATAATGAATTATAATAGAAAATAAAAATTTTGAAATTTGGCCCATTCAACACCACCTATGGGGTTGAATGGGCCATCGAAGGTAATGAATGGGCCACCAAATGAATTCAATGAAAACATGTGGATTTAATCTTTTATTTGCGGAATATGACAAAATAAATGTTGCACTTGACATGATGATACAAAATCATACTGATTTAAAATTATATAAACATCAAAACTGATGCAATTAAAATAAAACTGATGCATACCAATTGTAGCAGAAAAATGACTAAATAATGAGATTGTAAGAAATAAATAACATCAAATATATATATATAAAAAATAACAGATAATACACACTATGATTTAACAAAATTTATATATTTCAAAAATAATATTAAAAATCACTTTCAAAAACTTCATCTTCATTTTCAAACTAGTCAAAGTTCAAAAATTTTTTTTAAAATTTACTAGACATCGGGAATAAGAAATATCTAACTTAAGTTACCAAGAAAGAAAATGAAATGTACTGTGAGGAATATAATATGAAGGAGAGAGGGGGGCTTTTTCAAGCCATGCACTGCTACCAGAGGTCTATTGTACTATAGGAATATAATATAGATCTGCAAATTATATTTAAAAGTTACTACAAACCTATTTTGACGACAGTAATCTTTATCTATGACAGTCAGTTGTGTTTCATATTAATGCGAAAATCCAAAGAAAAGGAAGAAAAACAATATTTAGGTGGCCCATTCATTACCATGACATAGTGGCCCATTCAGCCCCACCTATACTTTTGGAATACATTTAGGTTTTTTGAGTACATTGAATTTAGATAACATTAAAATACATCTTAAGATTAGTTTATAGATATGGAAAGACTAGCTTATACATAAGTATGCAGTGAAATACTTGGTACATTTTAGCTAGGAAATGTTTTACTAAAAAGGGAAAAATTTACTTTTCAGTCAGATTCTTGACCATGCCACTCTAGTTTGAAAATGGCTCAGCGCAAACGAATGAAAATTGGATAAGTTTAGTAGAACAAATAGCTACATCTATTGGTGGCATCAAAAAAAAAAAATTCACGCAAATACTTTTTCATATTTTGTTAGTGGCCCATTCATCACCATGGCCCATTCATTACCACTCTCCCCTACCTGAAAGTTTTAAAGAAAAAAATGTGTTCGGGGGGGAGGGGGTTAAACCAAGGCCTTATTTCTTTAGTGCACCTAATTTTGGGTCAATCCATGCGAAATCATACATTTCATTTCATTTCACCCTCCAGGAAAACTAAACAATGTTGCTCACTATTTTTGATTTTTAAAATTTTTTGCCTGTTAATTAACTGTTATATTGGGAGCCTGAAACAATGGTTTAAGAATTTTTAAACCTTCAGAATTTTTTTTGGCAAGCACTTTTCAGTAGCTGCGGAAGCGACTTTTCATGAAAAGAGTACTTTTTGAAGATGCTTATAACTTTTTTATTTATAAATATATCAAAATGATTTAAAAACCACTTGATTGAGCAGAAAATGATCTAAATTTCTGTACCAGTTATTTTTCTGATAATTAATAATAAATTTGTGCAAAATTGGCTTAAAAATAATATTTTTGTGTGAAATTTTACATTTTTGGCATGAAAATATTAGTAGAAGGAATTAAGACTCACTCTTTACTTTTTTTCCCTTGAATAGATATCTCATAGGACTATTCCCAGAAGTAGTATGAAACATTTGAAGACAGTCGTTTTTTTTACATAATTTTTCAAACTTGGCATTTTGGAGAAAAAATGCTAACTTTGAGATTTAATATCTGAAAAGGGACTGAATGAAAATCTACAAAAATTTAACTGGATAACCTTCTTATAATAGTAAATATGTAGCAAAAATGTTATGAGTGATATCGTTCTAGTTTTAGAGATATAGAGCTTCGAAGTTGGCTGAAAAATCGCATTTATTTTGACGACAAGAAATCATCACATAATGCAAAATTTATTATTCTCATAATATTAGATGAGTTTTTTGTGGTATAAACTAACCTTTTTACAAAAACACATAATATTTAAATTTACTTTTTATTTACAGAAAGAAATAATTTAGATATTATGCTTTTATAAATGCTTTTTTTTCTACGTGTTAGTTATAAAAACATAATTTTCCACTTTAAAACTGGGTTTTCACGGTCTTTATACATCTAGTGAGCAAAAAACAATTAGTTTTAATTAACCTAAAACTCTTCATTCATTTTTTAAAAATGTTTAAAGCGTTAAAACCCCCCTACAGCACCAAAAAGTCGCTTAAACTCCGAGTTTAAGCTCTAGATCCTACTATTTTCCGTGAGACTGCATCTGTATAACAGCAGAAAATGGCGGACGTATTCTGGCGGAAAAGGGTAAGATCTAGAGCAATGTTTCCAACCTTTTCAAGCTCATCACCCCCTTCAAGATGCTGACTGACACCTATCCCCCCCCCTCTTTTTTTTTCTTCCTCGAAAAAACCATAATTTGGAGCAAATGTACATCTATAATATTAAAAATATTCGTACCAAACTTTAATTTGAAGTAAAATGTACGCAATAAAGATATTATGACTAATCACTTTTAAACTAAAAATATTAATTAATAATTGAAATACCTTTTTTTTTCTTTCACAAAGCGAACTGATATAATCATTTGAAGGGAAACATTAAACAAAGATCATTGACGTACTTATCAAAAAACAGAAGTACATTTTTCAAGAAATTTTCTTTTCTACGCTGGAATCTGGGTAGTTAAAATCATTGAAACTAAAAATTGGAAGGAAAATAAATTGAAAATCTGAAAATTCATAAAACTGACAATGAATGATAAAATACTCCCTAAGGTTAATCCGAGGTGCAAAGAGGAAGCGCTTGAACTTCAATTTGTTTCTTTCTTAACGTATGATTAATTGTCTGAACCCTGAACAAGCGGTTTTGTACATGTTTACAAATTCGGTTTTCGTTACCCTTTTTTTACTGCTATTTTCTCTTCTAAATACCCATTGCCCTCCTATCGCCCCTTAAGAATTTACCTCCCCTTTTGGGATGATCGCCCCTAGGTTGGGAACCACTGCTCTAGAGCTTAAATTTGGATTTTGAGCAACTTTTTGGTGCTGTAAGGGGGGGGGGTTAACGCTTTAAACTGTTAAAAATGAATGAAGAGTTGTAGGTTAGATTAAAACTATAATTGTTCTTTGCTCACTAGATGTATAAAAACCGAGAAAACCCAGCTTTAAAGTGGAAAATCATGTTTTTATAACTAACACGTAGAAAAAAAGCATTTTTAAAAGCATAATATCTAAATTTTTTCTTTCTGTAAATGGAAAGAAAATTTAAATATTATATGTTTTTGTAAAAGGGTCAGTTTATGCTACAAAAAACTCATCGAATATTATGAGAACAATAAATTTTGCATTATGTGATGATTTCTTGGCGTCAAAATAAATGCGATTTTTCAGCCAACTTCGAGGCTTCATATCTCTAAAACTAGATCGATATCACTCATAACATTTTTGCTACATATTTACTACTATAAGAAGGTTATCCAATTAAATTTTTGTAGATTTTCATTCAGTCCCTTTTCAGATATTAAATCTCAAAGTTAGCATTTTTTCTCCAAACTGCCAAGTTTGACAAATTATATAAAAAAAGTGACTGTCTTCAAATGTTTCACACTTCTTCTGGGAATAGTCCTATGAGATATCTATTTAAGGGAAAAAAAAGTAAGGGTGAATCTTAATTCCTTCTACTAATATTTTTATGCTGAAAACGTAAAATTTCACACAAAAAATCTCATTTTTAAGCCAATTTTGCACAAATTTGTTACTAATTATCAGAAAAATAACTAGTGTAGAAATTTAGATCATTTTCTACTAAATCAAGTGGTTTTTAAATCATTTTGATATATTTATAAATAAAAAAGTTATAAGCATCTTCAAAAAGTACTCTTTTCATAAAAAGTCGCTTCCACAGCTACTGAAAAGTGGTTGCTAAAAAAAATTCTGAAGGTTTAAAATTTTTTAAACCATTGTTTTATGCTCCCAATATAACAGTTAATTAACAGACAAAAGGTTTTAAAAATCAAAAATAGTGAGCAACATGGTCTGTAATAACTATACATACATAATAATTAATTTCCTTTTCTAAACTATTACATTTCATGTATTCAAATAGTTTCAAATAGTTTTTAGTCAAAATATTATGCATGCATTGAATTAAAAGAAACTTAAACATAAGTAAAATTACTTAAACATAAGTAATAAAGTTACTTTTGAGCTGGTGCTGAACAAATTATCTCCAAAAAATATTTTAAAGAGAAATTTTAAAAAATTTCATTTGTTTGCCTTTCAACAAGGAATAGCAAGCGTCAAAAGTGCGAAGTATGAATCTTACAGCGGAAGCAAAGAAAGGCTAATTTTAAAATTTAAGCATTAAAAGTATGAAAGTGGCATATAAAATAATCCAAATAAACTTACTTCAGATTTACAATTAAAAGCTCTACGATAAACATATTATTTTCACTCTCCACATAATTGAAGTAAAATAAAATGAAATCATATCTTCAAATTTTAACTTAGACATTTTGATTTTCATAATAGAGGCGGGATTTCGCTCGAAAATATTAAATTTATGATTTTTTAATATAAATATATTGCATTTATTTGTCTCCTAAGGGTAAGAAGCATAAAAAATGAGAAAAATTCGATTCTCATACCGGATGCAAATGGATTGCATTTTTTAAAATGAAGACATCAAAAAAAAAAAAAAAAAAAAAAAAAAAAAAAAAAAAAAAAAAATGCAAATAAAATAACTTATTAAAGCAAAAAAAAAAAAATAATAATAATAATTAGAATGGCAGCTTAACATTTGAAGGGTCAGGGGGAAAAACCACGGTAGTCCACTTTTTGTTGAATTTAAACTGATGCTACCACCTGTTAGAAAAATAAGTGTAATTTCGTTTAGTATACGCAATATTCGTGAAAAAACACTGTAGTCCATGTATTATTGTCATTTTAGAACAAGTATACTGGGGAAGTTTATGAGTTCGTAAAGTTTAAATTTCGTTTTTCTCAAAATGAATCAAATGTGACTACCGTGGTTTTCCCCCTGACCCTTCATTTCTATTCGATGAATATTATTAATAATTATCGGTATAATCATCGAAAATTCGAAAAAGCAAAAAACATCCGGAGATGAGAAGATAAAAGCATAATTAAAAATATTATGTTTCCGGTATTTTCAAACATGAAAATACCAGAATCGATCGTGAAAATACCGAAAATCCGGTAAAATACCAGAACACAATCCCCCCTAGTTATGTTCAAAGATTTTTCTTTAAAATCAATAAAATTTAACACCTAATATTATGAAGTGAAGATAATGACGATTATTTAATGAACATATTTTGTTCTTTTCATATTTTAATAGCTCATTGCAAAATCATCGACATTCTTTTTCTTGTTTCTCTATAAATACTAAGCATAAATGTTCACTAAAAATTATTGACAATAAATAGAGAATGTGTGAAAATCCCTTCTCTATGCAAATCATCAAACGAATTTCGTTTCAAAAAAAAAAAAAAAAAACTGCCAAGTATCCTTGGAACAGGTGCACCTGTTTTTTGTTTCTTTTTGTAACTTTTAAATGGGGGCTTCTAAAGGCTTTGTTTTGTGAATGAGCCACAGTTGAAACATTTTTTTTTAATGGTTGAATGACAGATTTTTGCTTTTTTTTTTCCTTCAAAATTCTATTTATTTTCAGATAAGGAAAAGAATATTCATACTTTTCAAAAATTTTATCTATCAAAACTAGATTTTTCTAAAACACATTTCAAGAAAGGTTTAAAAAGGTGACAAAAATTCCAAAAGGTGACAAAAAGTAACCAAAATTTCAAAGGTGAGAAAGGTGACTGAGTACTCGCCCTGTTAAAATGTTTCATACATGTGGTTACGAATCCACAAGGAAACCCTTTATCAACTCATAAAACGGGCAGTTATATGTGTAGTTTTAAGGTTCATATTTATTTATTTCTTTTCTTTCCAACTTCCTTCCTAAGAGGAGCTTTCAAATCTGTTCTCATTATGAAATGTGTACTTCTAGGAAATTTTAATACTTGTGATGGGGATTTATAACAGGGGTGCCCACAGGGGGGTATTATGGCGCAAGTTGCGCCATCAAAATTTTTGGGGTGGATTTTTTAAAACTAAATTTATGTTTTTAAAATATCCATTAATTTATTTTTTAACATAAATTTACTGATTTTTTTTTAAATAAAAATTATTCATTCATTATTTTTTTAAATTTAAATTATTTCTTTTTTATGAATTTATTTATTTATTTTGTGTGTGTGTGTGCTTGGAATCTCTGGAAGAGAAAAAAAAGCGATTCTATTCTGCGCATAGTTAGTTTAAAAAAAATAATATTTAAAACATAAATAAATAATATTTAAAAAAATAAGTAAAAAAATAAATAAATAGAATAAAAAAAGTGGGGTAAAAATAAAAAGCACAGGGGGTGAAAAAAAAAATTTTTTTTTTGGGAGGGAGGGGGAGAATTTGCGCCATTGAGCTTGGGGGGGGGGGGGATGGGCACCCCTGATTTATAACATCGGTGTATTTATTATACCAGCGGCTGTTTCACAGTTTTTGCAATAATAATTAATGGCCCTAAGAGCATTATAGTTCTCATTATAATTTAAAGCGGATCCATACTTTCATTGGAAGACAATCATGAAAGTAATTTAATAACAGAATAAAGTTATATTAAGAAGTTTAAGTTAATAAATTTTTAACAACAGTCATTCACAACTGACTAACGCTTTTATATTCATGCACAAAATCTATCTTAAAATTTGACAGTATTGATGTCTAGCGCTCTCTTTTAGGGCATGTATGACCCGTAAAGTTGCAAGCGTAGGATCTAAACAATCAGACTAAAATTGTTTAAATAATTTGATTTGTCAGAAATTTATGCACTAAAAGAAAAGCTCCTGTCTATGTGAGTACAAAAGTTATATGTATTAATTTTTAAAAAAGTGATGAAAATTTACAATTTTTTTGCAGAGTTAAGCGAGTAGTATTGTGCAGGATATAAAGATATACCTCAAAGTGTGCGAATGTAAAGGTTTTCCTCCAAAAAAGTAATGCGAAAGGCAGTGTTGGGAAAAAAATGGGTTTTTTGCACATAATTTCAGTCAGCATGGATTTTCTGGAGATTTGTAGGGTGGGTCGGGGTAATTTGGGAATAAAAATGACCTACTTTGAGCTTTCCAGTCCTGTAAAAAAAATTGTATGTATATATTTTTCTTTTCCTTGTTTCATCTTAGCATTGTGACTTTCTAGAATTGTTTTTCACAAATTTCAAGTTAATAGATGCATTTGTATATTAATGGCTAATTAAGTTTCACTATACCTAAATTACCCCGTGGACGGGGGAATTTAGGTATAGTAATGGTTAGAGAGCAAAGCCTGGTTTTTAACAACTACCCTACTTAATTTTTTCAAACTTATGTTGAATGTAGGTATAATATGAATAATAAGATAGTATAAATACTAATTTTTATGAGTATTAAGGACAAATTCTAGGTTACAAATAAAAAAAATTCTAGGTTACAAATAAAACAAATTCTAGGTTATATACAAAAAATTGCACAAAATGACTAATCAATTATGGAATGGGCAGTAGTATTTTGTGAGAGAACATTCAAGCAAATTTAAAAAATCTTCCATTATAGTCTGGAACAGGAAATGTATCTGAAATCTGTCCCAACTTAACCCATTCAACATCATCCTCGTCCGGGAAAATGTAACGTCGACCATCACCTTCACATTTCTTTAAAAATTTAACGCTATAACTTTCTGGACTTGCAGGGTCTTGGGCAATTATTTGCCTCCTGAATTCTTTTTTAGTTCTCCCACATTCACTCTAATAGTTTACTGAAACCCATGATCCTACATGACTTGTAGAAGGCTGGGAAAGGTTATCTTCATTTTTTACTTTTGTTTTCTCGAACTGACTCATCTTGATAGTTTTTGTAGATTTTTTCTTTATTTTAACACAGTTTAGCAAAAATAACCTTAGGTAGTTAGGATGCTCATAAATTCCTGCTTTTGTAGTCCATTAAAATAATCATTTGTCCGTCTGATTGGTAAATGAACGGTATACCCAAATTACCCCGTGTTTTTAAATCATTAATTACATGAAAACTAATAGTGCTAAATTTTTCAATTTAATGACAAATTAGAGTAGACATATGTAATGTATAAATACCTGAATTTGAAAAACATAGTCACAGGTTCATTCGCAACACTATTTGGAAGAAGTTGGTTCGCGTTACACTGCCATCTTCAAAAAGTTTAATTTATTTTTTATCTATTTCAATAAAAGTGTTGGAAACATTTTTTCAGCATATTCTCATAGGCATGGAGGGTGTTTATAACTGTGAATTTTTGTAGGTATCTCAAATGATTATTTTTCATTTTATTCAATAAAATGTAATTTATACCCAAATTCCCCCGATTACCCAAATTACCCCGACCCACCCTACTTATGTTTACTCATAATAAAAAAAATAATAAAAAAATAAAAAAGCTGTGACGAGGAAAAATATTTTTATTTCACACTTTTAGGCACATAATTATTTTAAATTCATTGATGTACAATAATAATAATTAAATGCATTACATTATTTTTTAAGCATGGCAAGTAAAATAATTATAACAAGCAGGCATATTTGGAAACATTTATAATAGAAAAGGTAAAATCCTCATAAAGATATTATATAGTTGAGTTTTGAAATATTCAAATCTATGATGGAGTTTTAGGGGTAGTTAAACAAACGTATTTACCTGTAAAAGCGGCCATTTTGATGACGTCATTACAGGTGGGACCTTGAACGCAGAAAAAAAAAATTAAATTTTTCTAAATAGCTCTTTTAAAGAGCTTTCAGATGATATATTTGAGTTTTGCAATATTTGAATCTATGATGGAGTTTTAGGGGGAGTTAAACAAACGTATTTACCTGTAAAAGCGGCCATTTTGATGACGTCATTACAGGTGGGACCTTGACCACAGAAAGAAAAATTAAATCTTTCTAAATAGCTCTTTTAAAGAGCTTTCTGATGATATGTTTGAGTTTTGCAATATTTCAATCTATGATGGAGTTTTAAGCAGTTAAACGAACGTATTTACCTGTAAAAGCGGCCATTTTGATGACGTCATCACAGGTGGGCCCTTGACCTCAGGAAGAAAAAAATAAGTATTTTCTAAATACATCTTTTTAAGCGCTTTCAGATGATATAGTTGAGTTTTGCAATATTTGAATCTATGATGGAGTTTTAAGCAGTTAAACGAACGTATTTACCCGTCGGCCATTTGATGACGTCATCACAGAATGACCTTGACCTCCGATCAAGTGTCTCACGGCGTTTTTTTGTCCTCCTATGTGAATATAAGCCCCACATAAAATTTCAGACTGGTATCCGGAAGTGAAATATTTTTGCACTAACTCCACGGACTAGGATGTATTATTTTCTTGACAAAGAAATTAACTCTATCGACTAGGGCTGCGACATCGATGTCGATGTTTTGGAAACATCGATGTTTTTGCTAAAACATCGATGGTTTTAACATCGATGTTTGGGGGTCGATGTTTTCCCAACATCGATACATTGGGTTCGATGTTTTTTTCGATGTCGATGTTTTATAATCCAGCAAAAAAAGCTTGATAAAAATATGCGATATGTAGACGTATTAAGAAGTTTTCCTCCTTAATCAGAAGTTTCAGTATTAATCTCATTAGAAAACATTTTCTATGATTATTATCGATGTTTTGCTCTCGATGTTTCTAAAACATTTCTAATTTGCCTTTGCCATTTTTTTTAAATTTTATTTATTTCATTATTATCTTTTGTGAATGTTTTATATTAAGCAAAAAAAAAAAAAAAATAAATAAAATATTTATCAAGATTGCGGCCAAAAGTTATATCGTTAATCAGCTGTTACACAATCAATCTCGTTAGAAGACGTTTTTGATAGTTACCATCAGTGCTTTAAGGTCGATGTCTTTTAATGATCACCGTTTCGCGTTCGATTTTTTTTTCTTTCGATGTATGTTTTACTCTTCAGCAAAAAGCAATAAAAATATGCAATAAAAAGATTTATCTTTAACTGTTGCAATATCTATCGCATTGAAATAGTTTTTTTTTTTTAAATTACTACCGATGATTTACGGTCAACGATTTTTAAACATCGTTGTTTTAGTTTTGCTTTAGAATTTTTTTTTTCGATAACGGTGTTTTACATTTCAACAAAAAAATGTTTCATAAAAATATGCGATAAATATGGGTTATACAGTTAATCATCAGTTGCAGTATCTATCTCATTAAAAAAGTTTTCAATAATTGACATCGATATCATACGGTTAATGTTTTTCAGGAGACAAAAGAAATCTAATTGAGTGATTTAAAGAGGTACAATGTATTGGGGAGTCAAAGTATTACTGTACATTTAAATGTGTAAGTAATTTTTGTAAAAAAAGATCGATGTTTTGAAACATCGATGTTTGAAAACATCGATGTTTTTTGATCGATGTATCAATACCATCGATGTCTTAATTTCGAAACATCGATGTCTTAAAACATCCATGTTTTGCCTTCGATGTCGCACCCCTACTATCGACCTTCATTGCAAACACATTTTAAGACAGACTCAAGGACAGTAAAAATATACTGTTACATACAAATTATTATTCAAAATGGTTCTCTCTTTATCACCTTTGATCTATTTGATATCTCACAAGAGTAAATGGTAAATGAGCCTGCATTAAGTTTAAAATTGATGGTGAAAAATCATGATTCAGTGTCTGTCTGTTCGTTTTTTTTTTTTTTTTTTTTTCAATTTTATGTTAATTCTCTACTTTTAACTTTATCAAAATTGAATTACTAACTAATCTTATTATATAAAAATTACGTGTCCCTGTGTTTGTGGCCAATGGACTCCTCAGCTACTGAACCGATTTTAACCAAATTTTGCACGCAGTTTCAGTTTGGTCCAACTTAAATGATAGGATAGTTTTTATCTCAATTTAGGACCGCAATATATTTTTTATTGCAAATTATCTATTTAGCTACCAGCTTTTCTGTATTCTTGGCTAAGCCTTTTTTTGACACCTCCATGGCTGAGCGACATAAAGCACACGTTCTGGCAGCTTCCGGAGCGCAGTAAACAGGTTGTAAGTTAGCGGTGCGTTGAGTGTTATTTGACTTTTTTGTGAAGTAAATTATAAACAAACGCGTTACTTCCCTTGAAATTTATATGTGATAAGCTGTCAGAAACGATTGTCACTTAAGAGTTTTTACGCCTCTGAGGCTGAGAGGTGGAAAGCGCTTGGTGGGATAGCTCCTGGACTGCATTTAAGTGGCTGTTCTTCTTACTACTATTATATATACAAAAGTTTGTTTGGATGGATTTATGGATGGAGCAGTCAGTTGATAAGCAGTCTGAAAAAATTATCTTTTTAACTAAGCCTTTTTTGAGCTTCTGTCGCTGGGCAACATAAAGCACATGTTCTGACAGCTTCTGGAGCGCAGAAATATAGGTTGTAAATACAGAAACAATAATGGATGATTAATGTAGGTACTTATTATTAAGGCTCGACCGATGCATCGGCCAAGCCGATGCATCGGCGCCGATGGTTGAAATTTTTTCCATCGGCCATCGGCATCGGCCGCCGATGTTAAAATGGAAAAAACATCGGCCCATCGGCCTCAAAAATATCTAAATGCCGATGCAAGGCCGATGTTTTTTTTTTTTTTTTAAGTTTTCTTAAGAGGGAATTCTATGTTTGATAGATTTTTTACTTCACAATTAAAAGTATGTTCAGCATGTGGCTTGAAATCGGGCAGCAAACGAGACTAACACAGTTCTGGGTTTTGGAATTTTCCGAATCGGGCAGATACCGAAATTTTCACAACACAGACACTTTCCGAGTAATCGGTTTGATGCGAATTTTAAGAATTACAGTAAAACCTCCGAATAACGGAACCGGAAGTTTTGTCCGTTATTGGGAGGTGTCCGCTTTAGAGAGGATTATGCTGTATCAGATTTTACCTATTAGTTTAATGCAGAATTATAATATTGAATATGTGCCATTGCCATCTTGCACTACGATACAGATAATTTGTGTATTATTTACTATATCTCGCTTGAACTCGTATCATTTTACCTTTGCACTTTTAAATGCTAGCGTGCCTTTTCATTGCAATTTTTTCTCCCCCCCTCCCCCCAATCTCTTTTACTGTATCTTTCTATTAGAAGCATAGTTCGCCTGCCTACGCATTTTTCTCCACTGTTCTATGATAATCTATGAGATATTTTAATTAAAATATTACAATTGTAAATATGTCGACGGCTTCTATAACTTACTATCATTTTGTCATTACTCAAGTCTATTTAATTTAAACTATATCAGGGTGGGATTCGATGGATACAATTTCGGAGCAGCTAAAATTCTGCTTTGGAGAGGAAAAATAATTATTTTGGTGCATACTGGAGGAAAAAAAAAACACCGTATTGGAGCAGGCTGAAGCAGGAAAATTATAATTTTAGCGCGACTGAAGAAAAAAAAAAAAAAAAAGAATGCCATTTTGATGCAAGATTCAGCAAAATAAAAAATCAAACTAGGAGCAAAAGTAGCAAAAAAAAAAAAAAAAGGTGCAAGCTGACTTTTTTATTTCATGGTTATTTATTTTTCAATAAAATAAGTTATGTAAGTGTCGCAGCTTTCAACCGAACATGCAAACATTTCTGTTCATACATTTTAAGTATAGCGAAATTCAAGCTATGACTTAGTATTGTGATTTATCTGTTGCCTTTTTCGCCTACTTTCCCGTTAAAAAGAAAAAAAAACGAAAAAAGCATTAAAAGTGGTTTGATGTATCATAAAATTATCACCAGGTCCAAAAAAAAGTCAAACAGAAATAAAACATTTAAAAAAATCGAAAAATTAAAATTCGGAAAGTAGGGTTTTGAGATGGGGAATTTGTGTGTCGGTCTGATTGCCCCCCTCCCCCCTAATAACTTTTGAATGAAGATTCCGATTTGAACAAACTTTTTTTGTTGTTGGAAAGTTCTCGGCGAGTACAGCTCATTCCCATATTTGATTTTTCATTTGAACAATTTTTGGTGCAACTTTGAACCGTTCAAACAACCTGTCCCGCGACACTAATTTTTAGTGAACAAACCAATTTGAACAAACTTTTTTTCATTCCCGTATTTAAATTTCCAATTTAAGCAATTTTTCATTAAACATTGAAACGTTCAAACAAGCTATCACCCCTAATAACTTTTGAGTGAACAGTCCGATTTGAACAAACTTTTTTTTGTTTGAAAGATCTGGGCCAAGATACTTCATTACAGTATTTAAATTTTCAGTTTGAACAATTTTTTGTTCAACATTGAGCCGTTCAAACAACCTTTCCCCCCTAATAACTTTTAAGGGAACTGTCCGAATTGAATAAACTTTTTTTTGTTCGAAAGATCTCGGTGAGGACACCTCATTCCCATATTTCGCTTTTTGATTTGAACCATTTTTCTTTCAATATTGAACCGTTCAGAAATAGACTTAACATTGCACCTACTGGGAAATTTAAGTTCAATGTAGATCCTGAACTTAAAGGCGGATTTCCTTCAAACTAACTTTGTTAGAAAATGGTTTTGATAAATAATGTATGTAAAGTACTTTTCTGAATAAGCTGCAATGAGGACTCTGCTTCGACTCCTTGACTCCGACTCCGCAAACATGGCAGAAATGCAGGCTCAGAAGAAAATGACCCACTCCTACCATTATAATTTTAGAGCTTTCGACTTCGACTGACGAAACTATTTTTTTTTAAACCGACTCCAACACCGAATCTTCGACTCCAACTCCGCCAGTATGGTAGAAATACAGGCTCGGAAAAAAAGACCGAGTCCTACTATTAGAATGTGAGTGCCTTTGACTCTGACTCTACCTGTCGACTGCGATTTATGACTCCGACTTTTCAACCCCAACTCTGAATCCTCGACTCTAACTCTGATTCAGCAAAGAGCAAACATTGCAGAAATGCAGGCTGGGAAAAAATGACTGACTCCTACTCTTAAAAGAAAGAACCGTGCACGCGATTTTTTTCTTTGTTTATTCATTTGTTTTATTTATTATTATTATTTTTTTTTTGACAGACGATTTTTTTGTCTCACAAAATTTACTCATTTAAGAGAACATTTTATTATTTATTTTATCAATTATTTGATTTTTAATTATTGGCGACGGATTAAAAATGGAATTCGAGACATTTTTTTGGGAACGAGTTTTTTTTTTGTTTTGTTTGATAAAATGTGTTTCGATTTTTTGATTTGCTTCCTATTTTTCATTCTTTTTTTTCAAAACAATTAATTAATTTTTCTACGGAAGAACTATAAAAGCTTCATTGTTTCAAAGATGCAACAACTTTATTTATTTATTTAATTTTTTTTTGTTTACTTTTTAAGTGCCTAGTTCATCAGATGAAATCTGCATATTTGGTTTTTAGAAATCAGCTTTATTTGCTACTAGCGGTACCCGCACGGCTTTGCCCGTGGTATAAAATTAAAAGTGCATTTGTAAAATAATTGATATAGCAGAAAAAATGCTCTATTTTAGTTTTATTCAACTATAATTCCTTTAAAGTGATATAAAGATCTGATATGAACCCCACACTACTTAATTTTACGTGTAAATTTCTTAGTAGATGCGTTAAGTGCTAAAATAGTGCTTGGAGTGAGCAAGATAACAATTCAAACATTTGTATCCCTAGATTGCTACGAAACAATGCAAAAAAATGTTTTACAATGATTAATCTCCTAAATATCGTCGATTTTAACATCATTCAGTGGATTTTTCGCAAAATATCGCCAACAGCGCCAAATTGAACCCAAATCAAAAAAAAAAAAAAACAAAAAAAAAAAAAAAATTCGCCAATTTGGCGTTAAATACTTAGCGATCAAAAGCTTGGCGATATATCGCCAAGTGGTCGCGCCAATTCATATCACTTTTGTTAACCAATTCATATCACCTTGCATTGAAAACACTGATTTACCCGATAAATGGGGTAAAACACCCCCTTGGAACATTCGAATGCAACCCCAAGGGAGATGGACAAAAATAAGCCAAAAGAGAAAATAAGAACAATTTTGTTGATAACAGAAACCAACAGAAGTCTTACCAAAGTTTAAAAAAAGAAGAAAGTTTTCTTTCCTAGCTTAAAAAACAAAACAATACATTTTCCGAAATGAAACACTTTAAAAAAACGATGCAATATCGCAATTGATACGATATTTCGTTAATCTGTGCTTTAGGTACCCTTTTCTCGCTAAATGAACGATAGGCGCGCCAAGCGTGGTAACCCTAGCTATTTGGCGTAGTTGACTTTTTGAAAACGCGCCAAGCAGGGTCCCAAAGCATCTTCACCGCTTCACCGGGAAAAAGACAGGGTTGCCAGAGAATTGGAACAAAAAAAAACTACGCCTCCTCTAAAAAAAATATTACAAAATACTACTGTTTCCAAACGTTGCCAAAATCAATGTTGCTGAAATGCGAAATCTATGAAAATGAAAAAAAAAAAAAAAAATCCGCCAAATCTTTTAATTAAGTCATTAGTGTATTGGAAACAGGGTTGCCAGAAACATACTACGCTCCTTATTTGGGCCGAAAAAATACTACCGTAGAATCAAAAATACTACGTCTGGCCGTAGCCTACGAAGATAGACGCTGGCAACTCTGGAAAAAGAAAGAAACAAAAATAAGTATGAACACGTAACCATAGTAACAACATGAAAAATTGATTTCCGTTGATAAAATAATTCATTCTATCTCTCTTTTCAAACAAATTTTATTCTAAAGTTCAACCATTTTAGAATCGTTTGGCTTGCTTTACTGAAGGTAAGCCTTGAATTTCGGGATTCTAAAAACAATTGTTACAGCTCTCCTGATGATCGTAGAAACTTCGAAAAAACTTCATTTTGTGCAGAAAATTCCAAGCTTTCGAATGACATAAGACTTGAAAATGTGTGTGAAATATTTCTTCCCTATTTTATCGAATTTCCGCTAAGAATTCGAATAGAAAAGGAACGAAATGGAATTTTCGAAAAATCGCTTCGAGGTGCAAAACTACATGCTACAAACTAATTTTGTGCCAAGTGGCATGAAAATCGACCGAACGGTTTTGGCGCTACGCGCGTAACAGACAGACAGACAGAAAGAAAGAAAGAAGGACAGACAGAACCACCTTCAGCTTTATTATTAGTAGAGAAAAAGGTACGTTTGACATAATTTGTCGTCTCAGATAATTAAAAGAATATTGATCAGATACTAGAATACCGATGTCGATGTATGGAAAAGTAGGCTCGTTTAGTTCTTGATAGAACTTCTTGTTTTGTTTAACTTTATGGTTTAAAAATATCTTAAAGAATTTTTCCGCTCACACAGTGTAATTTGTTGACTGGTTCACTTTTTTTAATGATTAAACAACATAATGGGAAGTTCTTTTACCAAGTTTGGTGTATCTAAATCCAGATATTATTGCTGAAGTCTTTTTTTTATGTTTATGTTAAACAATAGAGCAGTTGCCTATTACTAAACACAAAGACCGTTTCAAATTTTTATCTCAAACGTTTTCGTATAACTAGGTGGAACTTAATTCATGAATAAAAGAGTATATTGGGAACCGATGCGGAATTTCTTTACAGAGATTCATGTTACAAATATCGACAATTTTAATAGGAATTTTGTCAAATACCGCTCAGCCGATACCGAATTCAGCATCTTATTTTTTTTTCTCTATCTTTGTTGTATCTTTCTTTGTTAGTTATAAAACACTTTGCGATTATATCACTCAGTTGTCACCAATTTATGATATTAGTCTGCATTGAAACTAAAATTGATTAGTCAAAAGAAGAGAAAGAAGAAGTTAAAATCTAATTTGGAACATAGGATTGCAGCTAAGAAAGTATCTGCATGACTACACCTAGTACCAATGGTACGAATGAGTTCTCAACTTGCTGCGTCTCTCTCTCTCTCTCATATAATTTTTGTCGAGTTGTAGTAAAATAGAAATTTAAGCCCAAAATCTGAATGACTGAAAAAAAAGTAGAATGAAATGAATATATGACCCATAAAATCTCTTATAAAACATTTATTTTTCTAATAATTTGATTTTTTTTAACCATCGGCCATCGGCATCGGCCATCGGCCGATGAAAGAGTAAAAAAATCGGCCATCGGCCATCGGCCAACTTTGAACAATCGGCCAACAATCGGCATCGGCCCATCGGCCAAAAAATGCCATCGGTCGAGCCTTACTTATTATTATTATTATTTTTTGTATTTTCTAATAAAAAAAACTTTATAAATTCAAAAATTTGCTTATTTATTGCATTAAAGGCGGAACAGAGTTCGCCGGGTCTTCTATATTTATATAAAGTTGATCTCTATAACAGTAATAAAATTTTTCGTTTCTATTGAAACATTATAGTTTAACCCATACCTTAGCCACAGCAACGCGTGGCAGGGTCAGCTAGCAGGTTATAAAAATTGCCCTATTTTGTGTTATTTAGTCTTCTTTGTGAATTTAAAGCAATTAGCATTATATAGTTATAAGAGCCAAAACTAGTAATGCAGTAAAAATTGTTGCATACATAATTTGTTAATTGTTTAACTTTTCTTTTACATGATTTTTCAAAATGCCATGTTTTTTGCCTGGAAATATTTAGGGAACTAAGTTTGAGCTCATAATAACTGCACCAGTCAATAGATATATTGTCAAACGTATTTTTTTCGTACTTTACAAATTATTTTGAACATTCTAGTGAAAAAATCTATGTGATAACATGAAAATTGACAAAGTTATGAATTTTTTTACTAAAACTATGTCACTAACGCAGCATTTTTATAAAAAGCAAAAATGTCCTCTCTAACATTTTCGCAACTTTTCAACTCAAAGAATTAAAGACATCGAAAATAAAATTACAGGGTTACTATACAACACTGCAAGGTTTCTTGACACTGCCGTCTTGATGTCAGCGTGACGTCAGCCAATGAAAAACGAGCTAGATAAAATGTCACAGCCTACTTGGCGAATTAGAGGAGATCCTTAACTGCTTGTGAGCTCTTATTGGCTCCGCGCGTAGTGACTTAATGTCAACTTAGGTTGCTGTTTAGTAGTAAATGGAACGAATAATAATAAAAAATAAATAAAAAAAAAGAATCATAAAAATCTGAGGCTATGGGGTTTTATGGCCTGGATGAAGTGACATGGAATGACCCTTCAGTGATTTTCTTCTTTTCTTTATATTTTAGGTAAATTTGTTATTTTTAATTTTATCAACAATAAATTAGGAGCTAATGCGTTATAAAACTAGTCGTATTTTCTGATGCAATATAGTCTTTATTTTATGATTTAACAGCAGTTTGTATTTTGCAGCTTGGAGATGCAAAAATATGTAGTTAAAGCTATTGTGTGTGGGTGTGTGTATTTTGTTTTTTCCACTGAAACTAAATATACTGGCAGTAAAAACCCCACCAATTTTATTTTAGAACCTCTTAGTACATACTTTGAGGATTATTTTTATCAAAAATATTTTAATTACTGCAATGAATTTTATTTTAATTATTTTTTCAAAATGTCATGTTTTTTCTCAAAAATACTTATGAAATCTAAGTTTGAGCTACTGCTTACAGTAGGTTGGGTTGGGGTAATTTGGGTATAAAAATGACCTACTTTGAGCTTTCCAGTCCTGTGAAAAATGTATACTAATATTTTTTTTCTTTTTCTTGTTTAAGCTTAGCATTGTGACTTTCTAGAAAAGTTTTTAACAAATTTTAAGTTAACAAATCAGGGTTGGCAAGTTTTTGACAGTCGGAGGTTTTATCCGGTTTTAACCGTGGTTTTTACCGTCATGTCAAAAAACCCCTTTTTGACATGGTTTTTAACATAATTGTCAAAAACCTAAATTTCTGTCCAAAACATGCTTAAATTTAATATTGATAATCAAAATACATTTTCAAATGAATTTTACAATTTCTGATTTCAGACACTGAAGTAAACTTTTGGAATTTTAGGTTATTAAAATAAAGTGTAATAAGCAATCCTAAACATAATTGAAGGGCTCGGGAGTAAATAATGGTAACTAGCATTTTAAAAAATCAAACACATGGCTCTTGAATATGCTTTATTGCTTCGAGAAATTACTGTAACAGGTTTTTTTATTTTAAAAATGAAGTGGGTACATTAATTAAGTGCTGTGTGTCTAGGGTATACTTAATAAATTTTTACAAGTGATATTTTTAAATTTTAATTTGAAATAGTCCGATTTTTAGAATTTGTCAGATACCATTATTTACTCCCGAGCCCTTCAATTGGGATACTACAAGATGCTTTTATGTGGAAAATAAAATAAATGAATGAGCTACAATCATTATAGAATAAAAATTAATTATAAATAACAGTATATTAAAACGTGAACCTAATCACAATTTATAAATTTTAGAAAGCAGAAATTGCATAGTGCACATTTGCCTGGTATTATTTGTAGACTTACATACATAAAATGAACCATCTTAAGTTAACAGTTACTTAAGGTATTTAGTCCCAATCTAAATCGTTTTTCCCGCATGCAGTAACAAAAGACCAGTTTTGATGCTTTTTGGACGCCAAGTCTATGTCTGAGTTTAGAATGTAAGAGTCCAAAACTCAAGAAGATTCTCTTAATAGACGCTGAGCTACATGGGCTGGAATGTAATTGTACTATCAGCTATACAAATTCGGCAGAGACGTTGTTTTTTTTTAGACCTTTCCACCATGTTTTTGCTGGGATATTCTGAACTGCAAAGTAGCTACCGGGATAGGCGGCAGATTCGGCTTCAAATGCAATTAAATGCTCAAGAGAATTTGGTTGGATTTCAACCAACCATTTTCGAGCTATTTCCTTTTGCTCGTCATTTTGGATTTCTCCTTTATATATTGGGTGCGTTGCGTATGCCAAATAGTGAAACGGTTAAATATATGAAGAGAGGCGTTTCATTACAGCATCATGATGTGGAGAAAGACTAGAATCCTCTGCTAGGGAATGCCATGCTCGACAGGCATAAGCCAGTGTTGCGTCGTCTCCTTGTACCATATTTACGGTATCTGCTAATGGCTTCAGTTGTACTTGCAGTTCTTTGTTTGGTCAACAAAGGAGATGACCAAAAATGTGTAGATAAGACAGACTAGAGTGCAATCATTCCACCAAAAGAATTTTTGCAAAACTAAATTTGAATTAAATCTTCATGTAACAAATATATAGCAATAGGGGAGTATTTTCAAGGAAATTATACATATATAAAAAAATGTATCAAAATAAGTAGCTCCGAATTAATAATTAAAAATATTGAGAAATGATGCATTTGGTAATAATGAAAAATGAGTAAAGTTTATATATATTTTTTTTTTTTTTTTGTTATGAGTTTTTTTAAAGAAACCACAGTAATACTATTGAAACAATAAGCTTATTTTCCAGTACAGAATATTTATAGTAATTCTCAGATAAAGTCGATTACAAAAGTAACAACAATAACTAATAAATAAATAAATAAAATAGTTTGATAAAAATATTTAGCAGATTTGTACACTGAGTACTAATTAATTTAGTTTTGCTTTTACTCAAAAGAAAAAAAAATCACTTTGAATTCTGATGTAAAGATTTTTAGATTGATAAAATAGCTAATTAATAGTTATTAAAACATTTAAAAAAAAACTACTTTAAAAACTGGATTTAACTTTTTTCATGACATAAAAAGTTAATTTAAAAGAATGAGAATTAATTTTCAGTAAATTTATTAATTTAATTTTTATTAAACTTGACTGATAAGATAACTAATTGATAGTTTATAAACATTTAAACAAAACTTCTTTAAAAACTGGATTTAAGTTTTAATATTTAACTTTTTTCAAGACATAACAAGTTAATCTAAAAGAATGCGAATTAATTTTCATTAAATTCATTAATTTATTTTTTATTAAACTTGATTGATAAGATAACTAATTGATAGTTATTAAAACATTTAAACAAAACTACTCTAAAATTTGGATTTAAGTTTTAATATTTAACTTTTTTCACAGCAAAACAAGTTAGTTTAAAAGAATGAGAAATAATTTTCATCAAATTTATTAATTTAATGTTTATTAAACTTGATTGATAAGATGTATAAATTTTTATTTAATATTTTTCAAGATGATAAACCTTACATGTTTATAAGAAATCTCAATAACCACTGTATTTGAGTTTTAGACAGGTTTTCGACAAGTTTTTGACAGGTTTTCGACATGTCATGTCAAAAACCTAACCCTGTAACAAATCCATTTGCATATTGGGCCATTCCAGCCTTACGTGTGTGACTTTTTGACACCATTTTTTTGCAAATAGCAATAAAAACCAGGACGATATTTTTTATATATTTCTTAGTGGTTGCTGTCGGAGTAACAGAAGATATGCAAAAGTTGTAATGCGGCGTTATTTTTTTCATAGGGCAATTTTGAATTTTTTAATAAAATTTTAAATACAGCCTTACGTGTGTGACTCGGAAAATCTGAAAATAAGCTATACCTCATATTATTTTGTAATTTCCTGTGAAGTTTTAAAAGATAAATGAACGCTGATTTTTGTGCATGTGTCTAAGTGTACTAAGTAAGTATTCCACATATTTTTTTTTCTAAACTTCGTAGAGTAGCAGTAAAAAATTTTTAGTTTGCTTTACGTGTGTGACACTAGAGCCTTACGTGTGTGACCGTGTGCAGCATGTCTTCATTTTGAAGTCAATTCAACTTCCACAACTGATAATTATAGCTATCAGCATTATATATGTGTCTGCATGCCTTTACCCCCCCTCCCCCCTCTTCTAATATTTTTTGAGTGAGCAGTCCGATTTGAACAAACTTTTTTTTGTTCGAAAGATCTCGGCGAGGAGACCTCATTCTCACATTTAACTTTTAGATTTGAACAATTTTTCGTTCACCCTTGAACCGTTCAAGCAACCTGTCCCCCGTTAACAACTTTTGAGTAAACAGTCCAATTAGAAATTTTTTTTTTGTTCTAATAGTCTCGGCGAGGATAAATAATTCTCACATTTAATATTTTGGTTTGAGCACTTTTTTGTTCAACTTTGATCCGCTCAAACAACTGGTCCCCCGCTAATTACTTTTGAGTTAAACAGTCAGATTTGAACAAACTTTTTTGTTAGAAAGATCTTGGCGAGGACAATTCATTCTCATGTTTGACTTTTCGAATTGCCCCCCCCCCCCCCACGTACCCATTATCTTTCCGATGAATATTTTACCAAATTTGAAATTTGATATTGGTAAACGGGAAAGTAGGTTCGTTCAGTTCCAGACGGAACTACTTGTTTAATATTTGATTTTTTGCCCTAAACGAAAGATCTGATTTTGTTGGACAACGCCGCTAGTAAATAATTAAATTGCAAAGATATGTTCACAAAATAAAGAATGAAGACGAATTAATTCTCATTTGTATACGAATTATATATAGGTTATTTTAAAATTTATTTATATAACATGTTACATGTAATCAGAGGAGATTAACAAAGAAGTTTAAATTAAAAGAATCGGTTCCTGGGAAAGTTTCTCAAACAAAGACCTGACTCTTAACCCTTCACTGCACGATTTTTTATATTTTCATGAAAAAAGTCATATGCTACCTTTTAATAACTGTGAGTTCAGGAAAAATGAAGAAAAAAATTTATCTTAAAAATGTGCACCAAAAATGATGTTTTAATTGTTTGTTCTACATATGGCACAAAGCACATAGCATATGCTTTGTATACCGATAAGTGTAATAATCTACAATGTGTTTTGTGCCATAAGTGGTACAAACAAATTTGCCACTAAGTGTATTAAAACATTTTTAGAACAAAGGAAATAATGACTAAATACACTTCTAACGGAAATGCAGACACTCTTTTTTTCAAAAGCAAGAACTGTAATACCTAGACTAGTGTAACTAACTAGTGCATAAACATCACACTAAACTATTATAGCAATGTTCCAGAAGGGTCGTAAAACTCAGTTTAACTGCATTTAAAAAGTCATTGGAATACATGAGGGTTTATTTGGTTTGTGCCAGATCTGGCACACCGTGCAGTGAAGGGTTAAGGTAAACCATTCAAAAGCCTTACGTGTGTGACAGCTTTTAAAGAGCCTCGTTAAAACATTTCTGCCGAATGGATGAAGATGTAAGTCAGGTTACAGGTGTTATGTATCAAGTTAATTTATGATATGAGATAGTTTTCTTTTAGTCCCCTAATTAGACCTTGGGGGGAAACTTTTTTTTCTTTTGCCTTACGTGTGTGACCAAAAAAAAGTAACCTGCATATTTTGAGGGGTTAAAAACTTAGGAAACACTTTATTACAAAAAAATATGAGATATAATCATACTAAAGGATCTGAGTTCATGATATTTGATAGTTTTTCCAGAAAAAAATTGATTATTAGGTGAAAAAAAATTTCTTACATTTTTTCACTAACAATGCATTTTTTTTTTTTAATTTGTCGCAATGTTTTTAAACAAGGCTAAAATATGAGAAAAGAAAAATTTTATCTTAAAATTGATGCTGGAATCGAAAAGGGTAGATATTTTTTTGTCAAAAAATAAGGTTTGTTTTTGTATTATGGGGGGAAAAAATTTGGTGTTAGGACCACTTTTCGTGGAATTGCCCTATTAATGGTTAATTAAGTTTCACTATACCTAAATTACCCAGTGGATGGGGGAATTTGGGTATAGTAATGGTTAGAGAGTAAAGTCTGGTTTTAGCAACTACCCTACTTATTTTTTTCAAACTTATGTTGTCTGTAGGTATAATATAAATAATGAGATAATATAAAAACTAATTTTTATTAGTGTTAAGACAAATTCCAGGCTACAAATAAAACAAATTCGAAGTAACGAAAACATAAAATGCACAAAATGACAAATCGATTATTGATTGGGCAGCATTTGTTTTGTGAGAGATATAAGTATATTATACCAGCATATATAACCTCCGGTAGTTAGGAGGCACATAAATTCCTGTTTTGTAGTCAAATAAAATAATTATTTGTCCTTCTGATATGTAAATTAACTGTATACCCAAATTACCCCATGTTTTTAAACTATTAATTACATGAAAACTAATAATGATAAATGTTTCCATTTAATGACAAATTAAAGTAAACATATGTAATGTCTACATACCTGAATTTGAAAAACATAGAGTGAGAGGTTAATTTGCAACATTATTTGGAAGTAGTTGGTTTGCATTACATTGCCGTTTTCAAAAAGGCGAATTTATTTTTTATCAATTTTTATAAGAGTGTTGGAAACATTTTTGCAGCATAATTTCATAGGTATGGAGGATGTTTATTTGAATTTTTGTAGGTGTCTCAAATGATTAATTTTCATTTATTCAATAAAATATAATTTATACCCAAATTACTCCGACCCACCCTACAATTCAATAGATATATCATGGAAAAGCATTCTTATCATATTCTGAATATTCCAGTAAAAAAATCTTTTTGATATCATGAAAATTGCTAAAGTTACAATTTTTTTGCTTTAACCATGTCATCAGCGCAACATTTTCTCGGGGAAAAGGAAAAAAGTCTCTTCGAACACATTTTCGAAAATTCATCAAGCTCAAAAAGTATTAAAGAAATCAACAAAAAAATTGACAATGTTACTAGTGATAGTCATAAGCATAGCGTCGGGAGGGGGGGGGGGGGGCACGTGCCCCCCCCCCCAACTTGTTGGACACTTGTTCTTTAGAACCTGAAATTTTATGAAATCAGAATCAAATTAATCGTCAGAATATCATTTGCAGTTATTTCCCTTTATTTTATCTTTGAATTATTACCCACATGTATGTGGGTGAAGGGGGGGGGGGCACGGAGGAATTCCGGTTCTTCGTCGAAATTTTCAGTGTTTGGCACCAAGTTGTTCCCGAAATTGGGGGACGAAAATCATCAGAAAGATTATGTCAATTTATGAGCCAAAACTATTGTCTGAAAGATTTTTTCTTTTGCCTAAAACAGTCCTTAGGATTGCTAGTATTGTTTAATGTAAGGCCTCTGGGGATATTTTGCCCCTTCCCCCGTCCAATTTCGGGGGTTCACATTTTATTGTGACCTCCTCCAAGTGTGTGGCATTACCAAAATAATAATTTAGAGAATTATAAAAGCATAAAATCATACTATTTTGTTTGCTTCTTTTCAAGGCATATTTTTTTAGTTCGATGTAACTACTAACTATGCTAAAAAATAATTTTAATTTGAAAATATTATTTTCACGAAATCTGGCTCATTGTAAGAGGGAGAGGGAAAGAAGGAGAGAGAGAGAGAGAGATGAAAAAAAGATGTATGATCCCCAGTGGCGTAGCTAGGGGTTGGCAGGCGTGGCTCTTGCCACGGGCGCAGCAGCCAGGGGGGCGGCATTTTGACCGATTAAAAAACTTTTTTTTTGTCAAGTCTAAACAGACTAAAAAATTAAAATTCAATAGACACTACGAGAAGCTCAAATTGCGCCCCCACGCTACAAGACAAACCATACAAATGTGCAACTTTGCTTTGATAGATTTTGGTTGGATACACTGATGTTAGCTTAAATCTAATTAGCAGGATAGAATTTGGTTATATGGGGATCTGGAGTCTATAATAGGCTAATCTGAAATTGGCGGGTCTTATCCACTTAAAAAAGACGGAAACAAACCTTTTCTCTCCACTTCTTTCCAGCTGTTTTTTTCACGATATCACTTCAGCTTATCAATTATATACAGTCGACGCTCGATATAACGACCGTTTCCGTCCTATAGAAAACGGTCTTTATAACGAGTGGTCGCTATAAGAGGTAGAACATAGAGTAAATTAGGATACAGTTGGGGTTTTCTCACCGGTCGTTATATTAGGATGGTCTTTATAACGAGCGTCGACTGTACTATACTTCGGAAATAACGTTCTACGGTTTAAAAAATCGTCGAGCTTTTGTTTAAAACATTTCGGATACAGATTTTTGGAATGCAACTTTAGGATGACAGAAAATAACTTCTCTGTTGGTAACAATTTTTCTGTGGCGAAAACTAGTGAGAGAATAATATGTATTTCTCAAAAACGGGAGGGGGAGGTTTCTAAAAAACGACTATTGCAAATTTTGCGATTTTAAAAGTTTCTACCAAGAGCCTACATTAAATGAAGATTCGAAAAATGAGTAACACAAGTACAACGACGCGATTTAGAACGAGTAATGTTTTCAAAAGCTGTTTGTGCTTCGATGGTTCAGTATATAGAAATGTTAGAAGGTTCAAAAAAAAAAAAAAAAGATAAATTTTTTTTTAGTGTGTTTCGATCTCGTATTTTGGAAATATTTCTATTTTATGTGTACTTTAATGAAGTGCTCTGACTTCTAAACGATATAGTACTACTTTGTTCTTTATACTCATTACCGTTTTAGTATTATTGGGAGGGATTGAGCTCAATTTGTAATCACGCCAGTGCAAAATGTTTTGTGCTCTTTCTATTGTCCTAATAAATAAAAAATAGCTATTGTTTCTCATGTAGTACTGAACAAGGAAACGTCAAGTGAATGTTGAGGGAAGATGCAAGTACTCTTCGCTACTTCAGGGGGGCGAGCCACTTTTTTAAAACGGTACACAAATATACGTGCTAATTAGTTTTCTTTTTTATCATTCTCAGTTCGAGCATCGTCGTTGTGGTACCCGCCAATTTTTCCCTATTGCTGGCCCATTTTTGTATAGGCTGTATTTAAAATTAAAAAAAAAAAAATCAACAAAATACATCTGGTACTTTCTTAAAGTCAGGGAGGCAACAATTGCCCCTCTCCTAACTTCCCTCATAGATAATATTAGTATTAAATAACGGCTGGTCTCTGGAACATTTTAAATACTTAGAATGAAAAGTATTTATTCATAAAAAATATAGGAAGCATAAAATAGCGAACTTTTATTTTACCGGAATGCAAGGAGTCGTATTTATTAAGCTAATTTCCGATTAATTATGCTTTATATATATATTTTTTTGATTACCTAATTACAATAGAATCAGTACTTTGATTTTTATTTAAAATGCTCAAGTTATGTTTATTTTATACATTCTTCTAGTGTTTTAAAACAAATAAAACAAATTATTTTTGAAATAAAAGCTGTTGTCTGTGTGGAAAAAAAAACTCACTATGTTCAACAACGAATTGCAAGAATTATTTGCTTTTTGAATTTATGTGAAATGATGGAGAAAAGAAGGAACGCCCCGAACTAAGATTGTTAGAAAGACAAAAATTCTCAAATTGAACAAAAAACTTGTAAAAATAAAACTTGAATTTTACTCAATAATGAACAAGTAGACATATCATTCATATATAACATGGGGAACACTGAAAAACGCTAAAAATGCTGAAAGAAAGAAAAAAGAAAAAAAAAAAAAGGTTGCAATCTGCAAATTTTTCGAACAAATAAATCAATGGGGGGCGCAATTTTTCATGTTCGCCACGGGCGCTGAGCCCCCTAGCTACGCTACTGATGATCCCTTTCTTTTATCTCACTGCAATGAAAAAAAAAAAAAACAATTTATTCAACTATAGGATTTCTGTTTAGAATTTAATTATCTTTCTTCACAAATCAAAAATTTAAATTTTTTATTTGTTCCTTTCAAGCATTTGTCATTCATAATCATACCAGAAAAAAATTAAGTGCTAAATGCATGAAAGTAACAAGAAAAGTCTTACAGTGCATAATGCAACAAAATACACCATTTATTCTTGTCTAAAAACTACTTTGCATTACGTAATTTGTGTAGAAGTAGATAATCTGAATGCATAAGTCTTGTCTCAAATTGATTTATAAACTTCTTACTTAAATACTATGACAAGTAAGAATATTTAGACTTATATTTATAATCGTTTTCGGTACAGATTGTTTTTTTTTTTTTTTCAGAACTCATTTTCGAATCTTTTCAAGTTGTATCATTGTAATATGACAATTTTCCTAGCTGATAATTTGCAAAAATGTAATACATATAATTATTTTAACTGATATATTGCTGTATTCTTTTTTTAAAAGCAAACAATTTAAATTTATATAATTGTTTACTATTATTTTGCTTTAATTGTGTTTTTATAATTTTAATGAGTGCGTTTTGAATGACAATTTTTTTCCCCTGTGTCTCTTTTTTTTTTTTTTGAGTAAGTGATATATTTCTTCATTTCTTCCCATATTGGATATCGAGCTTGGTCACTAGGGTCAAAGGTAGTGTTCCTAACCGCTAGATCACATGGGATTGTTAGTATAAAAATAACTTTATGAAATGCCTCATTTCAGAAATTTTTCATGTATAGTATTTTTCTCTCCTCTCCCTCCTCTCTCATGCTTCAATTACTAATCGATTATCGTCAACGATTTGTCAAAACGCAAACCGATCTTATTTAGATCGAACGGTTAACTATTAAAGGGTGTTTGTTTGCCTCTTTTTTCTCATATTTTTGTCATCTCAATTACTTCATATAAGGCCTCAAAATGCTGAATTTTGTATCTATTTTTTAAAATTTCTCCCTGGGGAGAATCCCCCGGACCCCCGTGATATTGGGAATATTCTACTCTACACTCCACTTAAAAAAGGGGTAATTGCATCATTCTTCTGATACCCATCCCACTACTAGGTCAATTAAAAAAAAAAGAAAAAGACAGCGAGGGCATCAAAAAGAGAGAAAAAGCATATGGGGGGGGGGGGGTTCCGCGAAAAAGACACACTAAGTAAACAAATGGTCGGTTTTGCTACCCCAATTTTCTTAAAAACAAAAGGGGCTTGATGGGGGGACGTAACGGGGCTACGGGCCTAGTTGAATCTAAATCCGCCCTGGTTACTGAGGGGGGAAAAATGGATTAATGGTGTGTGCAATTCATTGGAAAAGTAAGAACGAATTTTCCTCCAACGAATAATCTAAGGGGGAAAAAGGGGGAGGGGCGCAAAATCTTTTTGGAGTGTTCCGGAAGGCTCCGCCAACACTCCAAAAATTCTAGACCTGTGCCCCCCCAAAACATTTGGTCACGCTACGCCTATGGTGATAGTAAATAGAACAAATTTAAAAAAATCATTAAAATCTGAGACTTTGGGTTTCATTTTCATTTATGACTGGATGATTTGACAAGGAATGACCCTACTGTAATATGTAGTATAAAAGTGTACAGCATAAAAACAAAACAAATAGTTCATACAGTGCTTAAAACTGAATGAAACATTAAAAGATAATCCACACATCTGACATATGACATTATTAGGAATCATTTAATTCATAAACTTTTAACTTAGAATACAAAAGTATGAGAGCATTTTATTTCATTTATAATCAGCAACTTTTGCCGATCAACCGGCGGAAAATAGATGTTTTAAATAAAATTACTTTGAGTATTCTTTAAACAAAAACTATAATGAATAAATTAATAAACAAGAAATAAACTTTCTGCAAACATAAGTATGGCATGTAGTACAAAAGAAATAATTCAAAGAATGAAGTATAGAAAAATAATCCTCAGAGTGGATATAATTTTGTACACACATAAATTTTCCTATTTTGAATAAATATACATTTATAGATTACGTTGCAAAAGTTCCCATCCGTCAATATTTTTCTCCCAAGCATAATGCTTTTAACATCCAATTTTCAAAGACTAAAAGTCTTAAATTAAATGGCTACTAATAATTGAAACACAAATTAAAATTAAAAGCACTCCTAAATTGGTGTGCTCACCATTATGGCCTCCTCTAAATTCTAACAAAAAATGAAATTACAAACCAACGACAAAGTGAAGTAGAAACCTCAGCCCAAAGTGAAATCAGAGAAATTGACCGATCTCTTCTGGAGCCTTTATTTATTTGAAAGCACAAAATGGTGATTTAACCCTCTCGTCACCCTGGACCTCATATGAGGCTCCTACTTTTGAACTCAATTTTGGAAGAAGTAAACACTTAAAGTGATTTTTTTTTCACTTAGGAGCCTCATATGTGATCTACATGAATAGGTGGAGTCACTGACGGAAAAAAAATCATTTTAAGTGTTTACTTCTTCCAAAATTGAGTTCAAAAGTAGGAGCCTCATATGAGGTCCAGGGTGCCGAGAGGGTTAAGTGGTGAGAATTAAAATTTCCTAATCTATCCCAATTTGCCAGAAAGTACCTTTCAGAACCAGGGTTTCACTAAAATGTACTAAATGTAGTAAACACTTATTTTCAAAATTTGGAAAACTTTTTTGAAATAAACCGAAAAAGAAAGAGACACATTTTCTAAACATGCTTTATTTCCTGCATCATAATCTGTGTTTGTGCAGAAAAAACGTAGCTCTGTAATTTCCACAAGTGTCAGATAAACAATATTTTCAAAATGTCAAAGTAGGGAAAATATTAATGAATGTTTTTATATTTTAAATTATCAACTCATTTTTTTTTTCAAATAAAAAGCTTCAGAAAAAAACGTATTTATATCGTACTATTTCATTTTTGTACATATTTTATTCTGAGAGAGAAAGAATGGACATTTGCTTCATGTATGATGAACGCTTATAATTTATATATTTAAATATCCGGTATCAGGCGAAATCACTATCCGGTCCATCCCTCCTGAAAAGGTCAGTAAAAAATTTTTCATTCGAGAAATATGCGCAGCTGAATTTTACCAATGTTTGTACAACACTGAATTCCTGTATAAATACTCACCCAAATGTAAAACAGCCACAATATTTTCAAAATTTAATTTTTTGATACTAGGCAGTTATCTAAAAGACCATCAAGTCAGTTCTGTTGCGAACAATTTACAGACAAAATACCATGGAATGGAGCCACAATTTATCCTTAAGAACATGCCTTTAGTGGTGGTTTCTAGTTAAATGCAAGGAAAAGTAACGTATTAAAATGGCGTCACCTCTTTTGATCGAAATCAACACAAACAAGACGAGAAACAGACAAAAATCATAAATTACCTTCGTAGAAAGATGTTGCGATTCTTCGCACTTGCACCTTTGCAATTCGTACTCGAATGCTTCGGCCAGAAACAATGGAGTGTTTTTGAAACTCAAATTTTTTCATGCCTAAAAAACAAAGTACATTGTACTATATTAAGTAATCAGAGTTGTAAAAAAGAGAAGGGATTGCTTTAAAAAGCTTCTCCTCTTCAGTATAAACTCATTATTTTTCTCCGGGCCGATGCTACTACTCCTCCAAAATAGGGAGCTCTCATTGGCTAATACAAACGAAGGCAGAATGGGCTACTTATTGGCGCAGTTTTCGCCTTTACTGGCGTAAAAGTTTTAATTCAACTGTAAAAAAAAATTTACAAGATGAATAATGTTATCTGTTGCCATTTATTGCTTGAGTTGGGAGAAATAAAATGCAAACATTTAAGTTTGTAATATTGAGGCTTTGTTGATAACTGGAAAGAAAATGAATTAGAAAATCTCAAATAACTCTGAAAATCAAATATTTCCTATTTTAACAAATAATGAGATATCTTTAACTGCATCAGGATGTTTTCGTTCTTTTAGGATTGCTGATGTTGATAAGAATTTTGAGGGACAAATGTCCTCTTCCTGATTAGGACTCCTGGAGAATATTTTCTTTGTTTTAAATAATCTTTTGAGAGGGAAGGGAATCTTTTTTAAACTTTCTGGGGAGACCTTACTTTTGAGGTCTTTGTGATGTTTGGGAATGGGGGGGAGGAGGGCAGGCCTGTCATTTAGTGGGGCCAGAGGTGGTCACTTGACAACCCGCCCCTTGTTTGGGAAATCAATGAATTTGCATTTAATAAGTGGGAGTGGTTTTTGTATAAATAATATTAAGTACACGCCTTTTAATGCCCCACAACCAAAAAAGTTTGAAATGACTGGCCTCGGGGAGAGGTTGCAGAACATCATTAATTGGAATTTTGGAGCAATTGAATGGAACCTTGAGTTTCATTTGGATCATGGGCATAAACATAAAATGTAACATAAGATATATGGTTGTATTATTTATAAGCAATGTGCAATATTACATGAAGTATTATTACTACTTTTAGAGATCAGTCATTAGCAATGCTGGAAAGGTTGTTTATAGGTGTCTCATTAAAGTGGAATTTTCAAGTTTAACTAAAAAGTAGCATAGGTAAAAAAAAAAAAAAAAAAAAAAAAAAAAACTATATATGCTTTGTTTCATTCATTGAAAAGTTCCCATAGAGGTTCTTCCACCTTTGTATTGAAACTGGATTC
>JAXGGA010012607.1:0-38145 GCA_038373865.1 Uloborus plumipes
ATTTGGGGGGCATAGTGTTGGAAATCTCGAATAAAATCAAAGTTTTTGTCGTAAAATGCAACAAATGACAGCTTATTATTAAGTGTGGTGCTGTTGAGTATCTTGTTGTATACAGCTATATATTCTATCGTTTGGGCAAAGCAACCCATTTTTTAAGAATAGCAAATTCATAAAAATCAGTTAGAAATTTCACTACTGTAAATTACATTAGTTATTTTTAATTTTAAGGTTCAAGTCTTGTCCGATAAAAGAGAACTTTCAAGATTCAATAAGGGCTTCATGCGAAGGGTTAAAGCAGTCCTACTTGTTACAGCTTTCAAATATTTAATCAATTATGAATGTTGAGATTTTTAAAAACCAACTTTTTATCCATAGAAATGTGTTTTCACAAAATCTCAATTTGAGCAGAGAAGTTTAGTGTAAGAATGAAGAGTACCAGTATTAGCAATTACAGATTTCATTGATTTTAACAGATTTGCCATGAATTTTAATGTAGTATCATACTGTAATAATTAGTATACATCTGTTGTAACATTTGTTTTAGTATCACTTAATCCTTGTAGCAAAGGATAAACTTTGGTCCTCTCAAAGGAAAGTAATGAACAATGTTGTTAAAATTTCATCATTATTGTTAATTCTAGAAAGTCTCACTAGTGTGGTTCTCATTTTGACTAGCGTATACGTCATTGACAATGTTTGTTTCTTTACAAGTTCTAGTGTGATATTAATAAAGTCCATAAGAAATTTGAAAATTTTATTATATCTTTTTCTGCCTTACCTCTACTCTGGCTTGTCACTCCGAATTTTTTCAGGGGTTTTCGGTAGAGAGGAGTGTATACTCTATGAACATTTTTTTATGGAAAGCAACAAAAACCACACCTACTAACATGTAACAGTATTAATTTACGAAGTTAGGAATGGGGACAATTGAGCCTTTCAGACCCCCTAAATAACTAACCTGACTAAAACCTTAGAGCTAGAGTGAAAGTGTTACTTGTTCTTTACTTCATTACACCAAAAAAATCTAGTTTTCTACAATCGCTCACACATTGCATCTCACTGCTATTTTATTCTTGTTGAGACGCAGAAAACTTATGCGTGCCTTTTGCTTCTTCTGCACTAACCTGAAAATGACCGAAATGAGGTGCTTTGTAGCTACAAGGATTCCAATTTCCCATTCTACACTAGTTGATTTTCTCGCATAAAAACCATGATAAAAAAAAAAAACAAAAAAAAAATAAAAACATAAAAAAAAAAAAAAAAAAAAAAAAACACAAAAAAAAAAAAAAAAAAAAAAAAAAAAAAATAAAAAAAAAAAAAAAAAAAAAAAAAAAAAAAAAAAAATTGAAAACTGACTCCGAAATGAGGTGCTTTGTAGTACAAGGATTCATTTCCCTTCTACACTAGTTGATTTTCTCTACATAAAAACATGATAAAACCACACATAACTCAATTTCAGAAAAAAAAAAAAAAATTACAAATGCCATTGCTGAAATAGATTCAAAGAAATATCATTTTAAAAAATTAAAATATTTTTATTTCTCTAATGTTCAATAATTTACGAGTTAAATTTGAATTTATACCTTCATATACATTGTAATATATTTTAAATTAAACTTTGAAATACATTGCGGTGTATGTTTAGCGATGCATCACAATGCAGGAAAAATTATACATTTGTGGGTAATTACCCAATCCTAATTTTAATGAAACCTATGAATGACTCAAAGACTCGGGATGATAGAATATAGTAATTTTGTATAATTTTAATACTTCTTTTTATTTTTTAAAATTAAGACAGCAAAGGATTTTAATTCAATGTTTTTTTTTACTTCTTTTAATTAGTAGATTAAAACAAGTTTCATCCTATGATATATTATGATCTAAGTCTTGTCCAAGACAATGGAGCTATAATTAAAATATCTTTCATGCTAAGTTATCAGCAATTCATTGTTAAAGCATTGTATCAGCAATTCGTTGGAAACTCTTGCATACTAATTCAGTACCAACATATATTAAATGGTGTAAAATTAAGCTAACAATAAACATTTGGATACATTTTCAAACAGAATTCTCAACTAGCCACCCTTTTCTTAATTGATCATTTCTAAAGTCTTACTGTTATGTGTAAAAAAACAAAGCTAAATTTACTAATTTCATATTACAATGCATTAGTTATGTGATAATAATGTTGTACATTAATTGATAGTGTAAATCATGCTTCTAAATTCATACTTAAAAATATTGAAAACATGTTCATTATATTCCTAACACATCACTAACACCCTCCATGAAAAAAAAAATACGAAAATACTAAGTTTTTAGGCTCTGCTTGTGTCTTATTTTGATTGTTTAACTTTTTGGTTGTAGCCTGTTTTTTCTATTTATTTTGAAACTTTACCTCACACTTCAAACTTCCTCATTCTATAGAATTACTACGCAAACTTTATTGGTCTCATAGACAAAGGCTAAAATTTTCTTTAAATACATCAAAAATTATCTTATATGTGCAATACACCGCCAACTCTGTTATTTCGAACCATGGACTGCAGTTTTGCGCTTTAGCTCTGAGTTAAATTTACGAGTTGTACCGTTCCTATGTGTGATCACTCGCTGGTATTCTAATTTCACATTAGCTACCAGTTTTTTTCACTCTCTTTGCTCTATAAGAGGATTTTTGCCTCCAACTCGGCTACTTTCGTATTCCATGCTGATAAGCGCACAATAAGCGCGAAACTGCAGTCCATGGATCGAAATAGCCGAGTTGCCGGTGTATTGCATGTTCCTGCCTTAGCCCTTGCTTAAGGCGCTTACTCACTGCTTTATATCTTTATACGTTTTTGGTTTTAGTACCTTATGAATTACTAAAATATTTTATTTCAAAGTTGATTAACATTTCTGCATCTCTCTCCCTTAATCTGAATAAAAAATATTTCATTCAATTATAAAAACAAACATTAAAATTCAAAAAATAAAAAAAAAGGACAGAAAAAAGAAAGAAAGTAGAAATGAAAAATATACATTATATAGGTTAATGATTAAAATATTCTGAAAAAATTAAAAAATAAGCACAATTTTCGGTATTGTAAAACAAGAGGGGAGAGATAAGATAGTTATAGATGAATTTTGAAACATTATACAATTAAAAGTAAGTTACAAAATTCTGTTTGTTTAGTGAAACACTCATATGACTTAGAAATCACTTTCATTTTCAAAATAATCTCAACAAGCCAATACACTCAAATGCAGGAACAAGTGAAAACCAACTAATATGGCACTTTAACGAACAATCTAATAGCTATAAACTATTAATAGCTAAAATCGACTAAATTACTGTAAAACCAGGGCTGCGGAGTCGGAGTCGACTGATTTTGGACCAAAGGAGTCGAAGTCGGAGTCGCTGAAAAACATGTCGACTCCGACCAGCTCTGATTTGGATGAAATTTTATGGAGGTGAAAACATGTCTTTGAAACTAACAGATACAAATTTTCAGCGTCCAATATCCAAATCCTTAACATCTAAGATCATTAAAAAGTGCTTCAAATGGCGGGTCTTTGCAGCAAAAATGCAATGTGTTAAAATAAAGTCTGGCCATTTAACAAGAAAATGATTAGTTATGAACGGAGTCAAATGACAAGAGCGGCACTTGTCTTTTGCTCTGGAGAAAATGAACTTTTTGGGAGGTCACAGTGACCTCCGAGAATTGAAGTGAATGTGGTGAAATTACCTGCGAGAATTCTTGAGAAAATTGAACTTTTTGAGAGGTCACAGTGACCTCTCATGACCTCTGACTGGGATACCCCAGCTTGCTATCTGCCCCCCTAAAGTGAGTCCTAGCTACGACCCTGAATAAAAATGAAACTTTTAAAAATGGACTTAATATTTCAACCTTTGTTTAGGGTTTTTCCCTCTTCATATTTGGGTAAAAAAAATAATAAAAAAAAAGCAGGAGTCGGGAGTCGGAGTCGAAAGTTTTAAAATCCCGGAGTCGGAGTCGGGGGTCGACCATTTTTCCTCCGACTCCGCAGCCCTGTGTAAAACTTCCTAAAAACCTCTATTATGCAAACTTTTTCAATTGAGAAAAGTAATCAATATTTTTTGAATACGAAAAGTGCATTCGGAGCTAAGCTTTTTTTAAGTAGAAAAACAAATAAAATGCAATAAATTTATTCAGTTCATTAGAATACAACAAAATCACTGACAATATTAAATTAAGAAAACAAAGAATTTTCTTTAAAAGTCTCAAGCAGACATGAAGAATAGAACGTTATTATTTTCCACATGACTAACCATGCATGCTTAAAAAGTTTAAATTAGAGGAAAAGTAGGTTTTCCTACGTAAGTAAATTGTATGACATGGGATAGAAGGGAAAAAATGCATTTCACTTTTCACATGTCATTCTTCTTGAATTTAACAAGAATAGAATCATTGTAACAGAAATTATATATTCACATGGGGCTCATCCACAAAAGATGTCGTGCTTTGCGGGGGAGGAAAATTTGAAATTATGACAAAGGGAGGATAACAAGAAGTGTAACATGTCGCATTTTAATTAAAATAAAAGCATTTAATTCTTCAAGCGGTGGCCACGTAAAAGTTTACGCTTAGATATTTTACTGAGTGAATTTACAGCCCAGAATTTTAGAAAAAATACCAATGAAACCAGGAACTTAATTTTTCAACTCAAAGTTGATTTTAAAATGTCCAACTTAATCGGTTAGAGGGATTATTAAGGGGTCATAAAGTAAAGGATATGGCACATAAAGGGTTAACAGAGTAAATTAAACATTATGTTATTTTGTTCATCTAATGTTTATTGAAAGAAGACAAAAATGTTTATTTCTTTCAAATGATTTTTCTTGTGTACTCTTCATCAAAATTGTTCTTCATCAAAAGATTAAATCTAAAAAGTTTATATTCTACCTGTTTATGTGTATTTTGATTAATAACGTAAAGATTTAAAGCAAAACATATTTAATTCTATTTCAAATATTAAAATATTAGTTTTCAATATATATTTTGCATCAATTACTATTGTATTTGTTAAGTTTCAGGGGTAAAACATAACCTTATTGCATTTAAAATAAGTATATAAATTATCATTACATTATTCTCATGCACAATATGCACATGTGTGTCAAACACATTAAGTTAAAACAACCAAAAGTATTATTTATAATGTTATGCTCATTAAATGTGCAAGCAAGGGTATTATTTCAAATTATATTGAGAAACATAGAAATTCTGCTGTTTATTGAGACAAAAAAAGACTGTTAGAGATTTTAAAAAATCATAAATGTTTGATATTTTTGCTATCTTGAAAATGTGACTTATTTGACAGTTGTTCAGGTATGAAAAAACCTAATTCATAACTTATAGAGTTAAATATAATTTGATATAATGGACATACAAAACAAGATTAACGTGTACTACCAATTAACAAAAAGCATCGATATTATTATGCATAAATCATAAGTTTTCAATATACTAAATTATTAAAACTGAACAGTAGGAGAAAAAATATTATTAAAACTACTTAAAAACTTTGAAACTTCTGCTCTAGCAATTAGCTCAAAAACATTTCATTTGTAAAGAATTTTTCGTTTTTAAATGCTAAGTTTTCAGAAATTAGTTCAAAACAAGTTTCTTCTTTAAAAAAAAATAAATAAATAAATAAATAAAGATTCTATACAAATTTTAAGAATTCTTGAAAATGTCACAAGACATGTAAGCATGATTTAGTTAAGAGAAAATCTAAATCTTCGTTTTAAAAAATTTACCTTATTGCCAAATATTTATACCATAGATTAATTGTCACTAAAAATCTAATTTTTAAACAAAAACTCAAATTTAGAACTAATAGTGCAAACCTGCCATGTGGAGCTTAAAATGCTATGCATCAAAAAAATAAGTGATGATTGTTTATGAAATTCTGAAAGCAAATAGTTTTAGTCTTGAAAAAAAACGAAAAGAAAAGAACAGGAGAGTTACAACTAAACATGAGCTATTACTTCAGAGCAAAAATGTAAACAAATGTGCAGTTTAGCATATAATCATATGCAAGCACCAAGAATACAAAATATTTGAATCTTTTTTTAATTTCACTTTTAGGAAGGCTGCACATTAAAGATTTTTCCACAGTGTAGAAGTTAGAATGTGCAAAATGTAATAATGAATTGGAAGTAAACTGACCATAATAATATACTGAAACTTACAGAAAAATAATCATATCAGAAAATTTAATACGCACATTTTATCTTTTTTTAAATAATAACATGAGCAATGTAGAGGCAAAAATTATCCGGTAAAATACGACTGCCACCAACAATGCAGCTGGTAAGTACGACAGTCTTTTTTCCTAAACGAAATTTAATAGTAAACATGCAGTACCTTCAGCCAAAGAAACATTTTAAACATACAACACAATTAAACATTATTAAAAAGCGTATAAAACTCAAAAGGTAGCTTGTAAAATGAAAATCTACATGCGTGAAATGTACAATCAACCATTTCAGTACACCCCAGCACGAAATATAACCAATTAATCTACTGGTTTCTATATTTTTCGAGCACATGAAGCACACAAAAGCAGTTTGATTAAAATTAGTTCGCAAAATTACAAACCCTGCCGATTAATCAGAAACATTTTAACCTAGTAGAATCCAACATGCATACTGGCCCCCACCGGAAACATTTCGCTCATTCCGAGCAGAAAATATTGCATGCTAAAACTAAAACGTGCATTTTATTCAGAATGAACGAGTACGTGTTGAACACAACACAATCAATTACTAACTTTAATTATGATTCGGGCAAGCTGAGCAGATCATGGTACACAGCATGCTCCAGTTTGGATACACAACGGACACAGGGGGAATACATGCCAGATGTGTAAAAAAAAATCGTGCAGGACCGGTACGTACCTTCTCTAGCCTTCAAATACACCGTGTTAGCAACTATATTCTCTAATTCCATTAGTTCCAGCGTGATAAATCCAAAGCAATTGGGTTCGAAAGGAACCCAACACACGCACCAGCAAAACGGATATGGAAAGATCTACACCACACTGTCGTACGTCCGCGACTTTACTGAAAGACGTGCCTCACTTGCTGCTTGCAGTGAAGTGAAGTGGGGAGAGAGGAAGGAGGGTGGGGTGGAAATCTAAAATGGCGAAACAAGCTCCCAGCATTCTCCGTTCGGTGCGTTTATTGGCCGAGATACCAGCATCCCCGGAGCAAAGTAGGGAAGCGCTAGAGATTTTGCCGGATTCGCTAGAGGAAGACTGTAATAAGTAATGTGGACTCGAAAAAAAATTTTTTTTTTCTTCAATTCAACGCCCACGAGAATGTCTGTTCGTTTGGGATTTTCAGGGCAGGAGTTCATTCTGAGGCAATCTGTTCCAAACTTCGGATCCGCGAGCAACAGTAGAACACCTTTTCCACATTTTTAGGGTATCGCCTGTATTTGTCCTAATCCGGGGTAACGTGCAATTCAGGCCGACAAGGAGAACGGAGCCGGATTATTGAGTTGGACAACAAGACCACGGACTAGGGCCCAAAACTTTTAGGACCCCCAAATGATTGGAAAGGTTAAAGTTCTTGTGTGTTATTTGATTTATTATTATTATTATTCAACCGCCTATAAAAAAATGTCTGTTCGTTTGAGATTTTCAGAGCGGGAGTTCATTCTGAGGCAATGGGTTCGAAATTCAGATAAGCGAGCAAAAGTGAACATCTTTTTCTACATTTTCAGAATATCGTCTTTGAATGATCTAATCATCTAATCTGGGATAACGTGTAAATTGCACAGTGCAATTCAGGCCAACAACGAGAACAGAACCTGATTATTGAGCAGGAAAACAAGACTGGCTTAGGGCTCAAAACTTTTAGGACCCGAAAAAATGACTTAAAATTTTCAAGCTCTAGTGTATTATTTAATTATTTTTTCATTTTTCTCTTCATTTTTGATTTATTTATTATTATTTTTTTAATTCCACGCGTACAAAAATGTCAGCTTGTTTGAGATTTAGAGGACAGGAGTTCATTCTAAGGCAATGGATTCGAATCTTCAGATTCGTGAGCAACTAAACTTTCTACATAAAAGCAAAAAAAATAATACAATGGTTAAAAAGCGCATATGCACAGGAGTATGCAGATACGTGTTTCTGCGTTAGAATGAACATCTTTGCCAATGCACAAAGTGTGAGCTTATGTGTGTAAAGACATCGACAAAAGAACGCCGAAACGCGTGACTGAGTACTCCTGCTCATTTGTGCTTTTTTAACGTTGTATTATTTGCTTTTTATTTTTAAGCACAAATCTCTCTTTTTCTACTTTCAGAATATCTTGCTAGTCTCAAAAGCAGAATAAGCATGGAAAATTGAAAAGCCTCTTAAAATTTTTATACTAAAATCAATTACAATTATAAGCATTTTAAATCATTGAGTTTCTTTCCTTGTTGGCCAACAATGACATCGGTTTCATATCGCGTAAGAAAAAGCCTTAATCGCATTTGCTAAAAAAAGTTATAATTCAAATTCTATGAAACATAGAAATTCAAAACATATTCTGTCAGACGCGGAAAAAAAAATCTTTCTTTTGGTACTATTGTTTTAAATTTTCTAGTATGTTTTCACTCTAAAAAATTACGAAAAACATTTTAAAGGTTTTTAATTTTTTCTTCGTTAATTTATGTCATCTGAAGACGCGACCCAGCTAAAAACCCTCTTGATCAACTCTTTTCATTTTTTTTTTCAAATTCCGTTTAAGTGCTAGAGTGCCACAGACAGATACACAGAAAAACACGTATGCATCCTACTTATATATAACTGAGAAAGTAAGCTGCATACGGAGAAGCCGTGCAAGGGTTTAACACCATGAAGGTTTAACACCTTGCATCGCAGTAGCTAAGTTGATGCACCTTTAGCGTAGCTACTGTGTGGCACTGGACAAAAGTTTTGTAGAATTTCCACCGGGAAACCATGCGATAGTGTAATACAGATAAATAAAATAGATGTTTTAAACTAATATGTTTAAATTCTTTCCCCTCCTCTTCTCTCTTCTTATAAGATAGATGATTCTGCTGTTATTGTAGAGCTTTAAGAAATATTGGCAAAACACGAAACAGTTATGATTTAACTACATATTTTAAACATAGCAGAGAAGAATCTTCAATCTGTACCGGGGTAGTTGAAATTAATTCAAGAATACTGAAAGAAGAATTTTTTTAAAGTTTTTTTCAGATTATGGTTCTTGTATTTTGTTAGCGAAATATCAGCTTAGGAAAACAAAATAGCACGAGCTGCCGACAAAAATAATTGCTGAAAAATCTTTACTTGAGTGCACTGTAGATATTTCTTAAAAGACCGCCACCTTTTTAAAAAAAATTGCCCACTGGCCTGTTGCAACGTGCACTGTTAAAAGATCGTTTTATACAATGAAGTTTTAAAAAATATATTTTAGATACAGTCAATCTGAAGTGTGTTTAAATGAACTGTTTGTTATACATATGCTTGAAAATTTATCTATAAGTGACAAAAAAAATTTAAATAAAAAAAAATGTTAACTTCATTTCGATGCATTCTTACTTTATTCATTTTTTCATTGCGAAGTATTCTTACTATTTGCACCATTTTTTATAGTGACTGTTTTTTTACTTATTAATTGCTTTTCATATATTTTCAGTAAAGATTTCTCCGATTTCGTGTGTCATGAATTTTTGTTCTCGTAGTATTTTTATAATTCCTAAATAATACTTAGCTTTGGGATTTTTATAACTTCATCAAAAATTTCAATCCTTGAACAGTTTTGAATTGAAGAAACAAAGTGAAACAATTTTTTATTTATTAATTTATTTATTCAATTTTACAGAATAGTAATTAAAAAAATTGCGTCTTTCATCACCATGGCCAAATGCATGATGCATCTCTCAAAATGAATTTCAGGTTTGTCAACAAGCACTTGCTGGATGGAAAGAAAAAAACACTCTCAGACTCCGACTAGTAAAACCACCCAGGGGCGCCCCGAACTAAAATTTTTGCAAGGGGGAAAATTATTAGTTTGCCGAATGAAGTTCCAATTTAACCGAATGATAAAATACAAGCATGCACACATGTCGTACATGAATAACATTTAGTGAGAAAAAACATTAGGCATCTTTTAAAAAGCATTTCTAAAAACTAAAAAGAACAAATAATCTCAATGTTGCAATTTATTGTCTTCAAATATCCGAATCGTCAGGAAAATGTGCCGAATATGGAAGTTATTGGGAGGTCACAGTGACCTCCCTTGATCTCCCATTGGGGCGCTCCTGAAACCACCCCTTCCCCCGTGACAAACAGACAAAGAATACCAAGGGCAGCAGCAGAGGGTGTTAAATAGAAGCTATTGAGAGCAGCACCTTCCCCAATGGCCTGGATCTAGAATATCAGATATAATTTTATTCTTCTTTTTGTGAGTATTTTACTCACGGTGTGAGTTTTAGACTGATTATTATCGCATTGATCTTTTATAAACCCGTGACTTCTTATTTAAACCTTAAATCTCTGCAAATGAATTGAGCTGCAAACAAGAGTAAGAATCTGTGTGTTGTGCGATGTAAATGAAGGCAATATGCGGAATTTATAAATAACCAGAATTGCGTACAGAATTAGAGAAGGTCCCATTTATCATGTATAAATTAACATTCACTTAAAAGGGAGTGATGTGTTGTGACAAAAATAGTTTTCAAAGGTATTAGACACAGCGTCGGCATCATTCATGGTAACGCCTAAGATCATTTTTGGGCTCGCCTGCTAAACTGGTAATAGCAATCAATATTCCTGTAAGACGTCGGATTGATGGATTTCTCTCTCAATTTTTGATTGGATGGTGTGCTGTGCATTTGACGTATATTTCTGTCTTTCAGGAGTTCTTGAAATCCTTATTTTACTTCCGGTGTCATTTGCAATTTAATTGGAATTTCAAGAAATTAACAAATAAATGACTTCCATTCAAACGCTATTGCTATTTTTTTTCCTTATTAGATTGTGGGAACACTCAGGGAGGGGCAGGAAATACATTAATTAAAGTAACTAATAAAAAGGAAAATGATGTTATTTATAAAGTTGTTAAAAACCAGTTACAACGGCTACCTACACAACGAAATAGCCGTTTCAACAAATCAATTTTTAGTCCTGATTTTAATTGCCATTTCATTGCCTGAATTCTACTACAATGAAATTCTCTTTACAACGAATAAAATTTGCGGTCCCCTTGAAGTACGTTGTAACGGGACTGTACTGTAGCTAGAGAAGCTATTGATCTAAGTCACTAAAGTGTTTGTGAATAACCAAACCCATACGTTATCATTCATGCCAAAACAAAATGTGAAATTAGTCTTCGTTCTAAGTTCTGAATTACTTTAGTAATTTCTAAAATTAATTAAAAATTCACAATGCATGCTTGGTAAAACCATATCCTACAGGGTGAAAATAATTAAAGTTATCCTGTTTCATTCAAACTTTGTGCATTATGTTACTGGCAAAGTTTGAAATCCGGCACTCTATAGAAAGCCAAATGAAAATCGTCTACGTATGAAATACATCATGGATTCTTAAATTATCTTAAACTAAGCAAAGTATTCATCTTAAATTGAAATGTCATTCAAGCCAACCATTTTGTAACAAGTAGGTTGATTTTCATTTCTTATTTTTCATATGAGGATTTTTTTCTCTTGAAAAGAAAAGCATAAATTTTGCTTGCACAGCTTTCATTTTTTTTAACTTCTTTAAATTAATTGTATTAAACGGCACTCGTATTATTTTTTCAGAATAACATTTGTACTTTCGCGTAATGTATGATGTATGTAATTTATATAACGGCCTAACTAGGATTCATATCTTATTCATACTTTCCCTAAAAACGTCGGGCATTGAAGAGAATGCCTTGGCATTCCGTAGAAAGCTAGCGTTTCATACCTTGCCCGTAACACACATATTAAATGGACTATGGGAAAAAATATTATCAATCTTTATTTATTTATTTATTTATTGCGAGATGAGGATTTCTTTACTTCTTGATCAATGCATTTCCTAAATCGCCAAGTTGTTTCGATTTATAAAGTTTTCGTGATATTGTTGAATATGTTACAGTCCATTTTGAACAGGCGATTGATGCAAATGGAAAGCAGGTGAAACAAATTCTGCGATTTATTCTAAGTTTTTTACTCCTCGATTGTTGTTTTTTTTCACGCGTCACGATGGTAAAATTTTCCACTAAAGTTTTCGTACAGCAAATTAATTTTCCACTTAATCCATATAACCTGTATACCATCGCTTTCGTCTATTAAAATGAGCTCTTAGAAGGTCCAAACAAAGTAACTATAATTAAAACTAGTGACTACCCTGTATATTTGAAACTGGCCAGTGTCACATGAAACCTAATACTTTAAAAAATAGTTTAGGATCTCTGCTTTCAGATATTACTGTGATAATATTTTGAATTAACTATAACACCAAATTGATTTTAATGCCTGTCAAAAGTTTGCAGTCCTAAACAAGCACCAATTCGTGCAATAACAAGGCTCGACGAGATTCAGTGTCGGCCTAGTGGAAAACTAAAGGCTTGCTCAATTGGGATGCCCGTTTTGAAGTCAGAGTAGTATAAATTTATTAGGGGGGGGGGGAGTTGGGCCCAGTCACCAAAATGACAAGTGTGCCGTCTCGGTGACCATTGACCCGCTGCATTCAAGCTAATTGAAAGTAGTTACTCTATTAACAGGATTCTGAAACTTTCCTGGAAAATAATGGGCACCTAATGTACCGAATTTTCCCCCAGAAAAAACCTGGAAATTTCAAACTTATAAACCCAGGCCCGTTATTTCAAATTTTTTCATGGTCAGGGGGTGCAAGGGGGTATATACTCAATGTAAATTATACCAAAACACAGCAAAAACTACATACAGTTGTGTGTAAATGCATTTATTTCTCAAAGTCGGGGGGGGAGGGCAATTGAAGCCCCTGATCCCTCAAACTACGGGTCTGCAGAAACCTCCTCTAAAATTAACGAGGAGTCTTTCTGAAGGATTTATAAATCTTTCTAATAAAAGCCAGTCATGTTTCTAGAATAAACCAGGAACTATTCAAGAAAATTTAAATATGTTTACAGTATATATAGAAATATATATAGTGTCCAGAGACTGCACATTTCGCCCTCATTTGGGGCTCTGTCAATCTGGACGGGCCGTAATTGATCTGATGGTGAAACTTTTTAAAAAAAATTGAGTTAGAGTTTCGACACTAGTGTCAATTTTTTTTTTTTTTTCAGAAGTGAGAAACCTGCATTCATGCAATTTGAAACTATTAAAGAAACTTTTTCACGAAGAGACTTGATTTTTACAGGACACAGGAGGAAACTTTTAAAGCTACCCGAAATTAATCTGTGACGCTTCGGAATTTTCTTACAGTGTATGGTTCCGACTGTTCTGTGATACTTTATATCAATAAATGGCGAGTATAGTTATAGTAATCCCTCATGCCTCGTTATATCACGGTTACTGGAAGAGAGCAAAATAGCGTAATGTATCCGAAACCGCAATATAAGCCAGGTCATAAAAAGTGCCCATTCATTTCAGTTAAAAATAAATTATCTGTATACATACAAAACATTTTGTTTGTTATCATGTTAGAAAGACTTATGTGCTCAAAAACGTAATTTTACAATTTTTCTTTTAAGAGAAAATTTCTTAAAAAGTATTTCTTTGTAATTGTCTTTTCATGAAATGAGAAACTATAAAGTTGCAACTTAAACTGCAGCAAACTTAGATGAATTAAAAACACAAACTCAATTTATTAATTTAAAAAAAAGAAGAAACTATTTTTTCTAAACACCAGTACAATATTTTTACTTCAGTGGTTTAAAATTATAAGCAAGGTTCTACTTATTTTTATTTTTGGAATACAACGAAAAAGCGCGATATATAAAAGTGAACGGTATAGCGAGCTGCGATGTAACGATGGTTGCTGTAATATTTCTATGTTGGTATTGGTTCCATAGGATTATCATCATACAGTGCGTTTTGAAATGATAGGTCCACCAGTAAAAACGAGAGTCATGCTGGTAAAAAAGGTTGTATTGTGTACAAAGTACTATTTTATAAACTACATTACTTCATTCAATGTAAAGAAGCTCATAAATAATTTACAAATAATAGGAATAATGAGGAAAACTAAAATTAGATGAAACAGCTGTTTCAAAAAGATAGGTCCACTGAATCAAGCATCAAATAAATGTTGAATTAAAAAGAAATATTTCTGATTTTTTTTTCTGAATAAGCTCATAAATCCTATTTGGCATGGTTTCTACAAGATTTGGCAAACAATTTGTTCCGATTTTTGACCATTCGGAAGAAATAGCCCTTTTTAAGTCTGCAGTACTCTTGTACTGCCTTTCGCCTGCTTACACCGCTCTTGCGAGTATACCCCACATGTTTTCTACTAGATTCAGATCGGGGCTGCAAAGTGGCTAATCGATAATATGTACAACATTATCCAGAAACCATTCAAAAGTGGACTTTGTAGAGTTCAGAGGAGCATTGTCTGGTTGGAACAAGAAGAATGAGCCCCCAATGGGTTCTGATTGTGGAATAAAATATTGTTCAAACAGCCTGTTATAGCCAGCCGCATTCAAACGATTGTCTACAAATGCTATATCAGTTTTTCCTATCCCTCTGAATCGGGCACACGCCATAAGGGAACCACCATCAGCTTGCCTCTTCGAGAATATCTGTCTATCGTTACGCAGAACGTGGTAGTAATAATGCCAACCATCTGGACCATCCAGGTTGAATTCCTTTTTATCACTGAATATCACACGATGCCTATCTTGTTTCCAGGACATCACTTCCTGCGCGAATTTCAATTTCTTTTCTTTGTGCTTTTTAGTCAATTTCGGAGCCGCTTTTCTCTTCAAGTAAACTAAACTGCCAAACTTCTTTACCGCTCTGTGAACTGTAGATTTTCATATTGAAGGGTTTAGTTGTGTGGACAAAGTGGATGTGCTCATTATTTCCAGTTTTTAGGTCCCTTACGATAGGGCTTCCTTGTCGGGTGTAACTTGTGATGGGCGGCCAGATGATTTTTTACTGCTATAAGCATTTCTAAATAGCAAAAAATTGTTTGCAACACTTTGCGATCTGTTTAAAAGCGTACCTATTTCTCTATTCGATTTTCCAGACTGTTTAAATGCATCAGATTTCCCCTGCTCAACCAGCGAAAGACTGCAATGACAACCCGTTTTGTTTGACTACAAAGTGCTGTTCAAATCTGTTTAAATACCTCCACAGTAGCAAGCATAATCCCGTAGTAATACTAAGCAACGATACTTATGCAAATTTTTGGAAATAAACGTGGTTGGGGCAAAATTTCTGAAGACGGACCTATCTTTTTGAAACGGTCTGGAAATGAAAATTTGCATAAAGTAAGAGGAAATGATTTATAATTTAAGAAATTTTATCAAACATAGTTATAACAATTACAGATAGATAATCACTATCAAAAAAAGTGATTCTTATTCTCAATTAAGAGTCGAAATTTCGAAAAATAAGGGTGGACCTATCATTTCGAGACGCACTGTAGTATTTAACGTGTTAAGTACATTAAGTAGTAATCTAAGCAACATTTGAACACCTTCCAATTCATATAAAAGTGATTAACTATCGATAACCAGTTGCATTTTTGTCATATAGCTCATTTCCAGCAGTGGTGCCCAACGTACGGCCCGCCGGTCGCATCCGGTCCGCGAAGCTGATCCTTTTGGCCCGTTGTATCGTTCAATCTTGAAAACAGAAAAGCACGAGAAATGACAATATCAGAACTACGGAGCCAAAGTTCAGAAGTTGGTTTCTGAAGAATATTCATTTAATAAAATGAGTATCAAGTTATGATAACAGCAACTATTGGTTGAGAATGATGTTGATATGAGGTGCGACTCTCGAACAGAAAAGGTAAGGCACCGCTGCTCTATCTCAAAGGGCTCCTTGACACTCTTAAATATATATGACTTTTACCGTAAGTATTGCCTCTTATTACGTTTTTCCTCTCTTTCTTTTCAAAATTGAGAATGATTAGCTGTGTGGTCTATCAATAAAAGTTTTAAATTCAAAAAATATGCGAAGAATTCACAATTATAATCCCGTTACAGAAACATGTTTTAATAATTTTTACAATTTTCGTCGTACACTTGTCTATATTATGTATCTCAAATAAATGGATTGCCATATTTTACATATTACAAATAATGTGTAAAATTGAGAAGGATTGCTTAAACTTTATGCGGAAATTTCATCCAATATAAAACTATTAAAAACATTGTTAAAATAATTAGTATGTATTGATTAGCATAAATAAGTTTCTTTTAATTATAAATATCTTGAACATATCGCTCATTGTTGGCATTATATTTATTGGCACCTTTATCTAAGGAAATATTGTAAACAAAAGCTTAGAGATTGTTCTTATCAGCAGAACAGTGATTTGGGGAAAATGAATTATCTTTTTATTAACATCTGGGAAAGACGCGCTGCACTCCTTCCGTTACACCCACGCAAAAATATTCAGAGCAGCCAAGGATTAAATATCAAAGAAAACCTTGCAATATAGCTCATTTTGATCAAAAGAGTATTTTCTTTGTTAGACCAAAATAGCATAAAAGTAGGAAGATCCATGCAAAGTTTTGTATACCATACCCGGAAGAAGACAGAAAACATTAATGATACCATTCAATAAATCTTATTCGAGTTTTAGGTGCAGAAAGAGAAAATATATCTTAGGAATTTTTGCGAGAATGAAATTATTGATGATCCCACGCAGTTACCAAAATAGTATGCATAGAGCAAAATCGGGCAGATTCAGCTACTTTTGCAAGCGTTAGAGCTTTTGCTGAAGCTCTCACGCTTTAGTTATCTGTTTAATGATCCCGAGGGGTAAAAAGCAAAAAAACATTATCTGAGCTTGACGTAATTGGTTAGTAATTAGTTCCCATGCATATCTTTATACATTGTATCCGGAAAAAGACTAGAGGAATTAATGGTATAACGCGATAAATGTTACGTAAGAGTTTTAGGTTAAGAAATGCGAAAATATATTCGGAATTTCCGTACGAAAGCATTTATTGATGCTCCTATGCGATTAAAAGATCAGCATATTTTGCGTGAAATAGAGCTAATATTACTACTTTTTTTCCCCCTCTCAAAGATTCTCCAATTTAAAATTTTTCAGTTTTAATGATACGGAGGAGTAGAAATCAAAAAGCAATATCTACTCTTGTTATAATTGGTTTCTATGCAAACTTGATCCATTGAATCTGAAAGAAGACTGAAGGAATTACTTTTATTATTAAATAAATGTTTCATTCGAGTTTTTGGTGAATAATGGTGAAAATATGTTTGAAATTTCTGTGAGAGAGCATTTATTGATGATTCTGTGCAAAACTAGATCAATGTATTTTGAGTGAAGTAGAGCTAATATTACTTCTTTTTATTACCCCTATTAAAATTTCTCTAAAACAAACATTTTGGTTTGAATGATCTTGAGGAGTAGAAATCAAGAAGCATTATTTGCGCTTCTCGTAATTGGCTTCTATGGAAGCTTTCTGCAGCGTACCTAAAAGAAGACTGAAGAAATTACTTGCATTATTAAATAAATATTCCATCCTAGTTTTGAGTGAATAATGGTATAAATGCATTTGAAATTTTGTAAGAGAGCATTTATTGATCATTCTACATACAGTGAATAGATTAGCATATTTTGAGTGAAGTAGAGCTAATGTTTCTACTTTTTACTGTGCATCTCAAAGGTGCTCACAGGACAACTTTCAGTTTTAATGGTTATGAGGAGTAGAAATCAAGAAACATTATTTCCGCTTGCCGTAGTTAGTTTGAGATTCGTCTCTGTCTATGCAAGCCTTGTAATCTCGTATCTAGATGAAGACTGAAGGAATTGTATTGCTCAATAAGTATTCCATCCGAGTTTTTGGTGACGAATAGCAGAAATACATTTCGCTTCTGTAATAAAGCATTTATTGGTGATCCTATATAGTTTATAGGTCTCTATATTTTCAGTAAAATATTTTAAATATTTCTCCTTTTAATGATCTTTCTCAAAGGTGCTTTAACACGAAACATTTTGATTTTAATGATGTTGAAAAGTAGAAATCCAAAAGCATAATCTACGTTTGACTTAATTGGGTTTTATACGAACTTAATACAATGTATCTGAAAGAAGACTGAAGGAATTAAATATAAAATCAAATAAATACTCCATCCGCGTTTTTGAGGATGAATGATGGAAACATATTTGTACTTTCTGAAAGAGAGCATTTATACATGAACCTATTGAATTAATATCTCAGTATATTTTGATTCGAGGAAGCCGGTAGTAATTAAAGAATTGCGCAAATAGTTAGTTTAAATGTGAAACTCTTGACTGATAAAAGAATAACATATATATGTATTAAATCAATTGTGCGCTAAAACGTTAAACGTAACCCTAAAATTAGGGATGCACCGATTAATCGGCCATAATCGGCCACTTTGCCGATTATTAATAATCGGCAAAATTGTACCGATTAATCGGCGAAAAAAATATTTTTAAATATAATTTTTTAAAGTATACATTCAATCAGAAACTATGATGAAAAATTTCATTAACAGTAATAATAATCCTCACAGTTGATATAAAGTTTTTAATGAATTAATTTTCCTATTTTGAATAAATATACACGTAGAAAATGTTGCAACATTTTTCATGTGTCGATACTTTTCTCCTTAGCATAGTGCTTTTAGATAACCCCTTTTACAAAGAACAAAGGTCTTGAATTAAAGTGTTACTAATAATTCAAAAATTTCAATTAAAAGCACTCCTTAATTAGAGTGCTCAACACAGACTACGCCTAATTTCTTGTTTTGAATTTTTATGTCTAGTTAACGTAATTAACAATGTGTTAATGTAATATTATTGAAAATAATATGAAAATCGGTTCTAAAAAATTGGATATAGTTTTGAAATTATTTTGTTAAAACTGGAAAAAAAAAACTTTTCTCAGAAATAAGTTACTGTTTCTAAAATCGAAATTGAAAAAGAAAGGAAAAAAGTGATGGGGAAATTGGTAGTATTAAAAACAATCATCTTTATCATTAATCGGCTTAGCCGATTAATCGGTAATCGATAATCGGCAAATTTGCTTATCGGTGCATCCCTACCTAAAATGTATTGGTGTGAAACAATACCAGGAAAGTAAGGGAAAATATGTGATAAACTGTGTGTGATCTTGACCTTCGTGCATCCAGATTTTGCCAAAATACATTTTAATAATACATTAAAAAAAAAAAAAAGCTGTTGATGTTTCAATCTCTTCAATTGTGAAATTGCTGATTTTACTTTAATTTTAAGTATGGCATAAAAGTAAAATATTTAATAAGAGAGAGGAATATCATTGGAAGTGGAAACATTTTTTTCTTTTTGACACGGTTTCTAGAAACACCTTTTATTTTTGCATCTACCTAACATTTCTTTTTCATCTCTTTTAGTACATTCTTAACGAACTGCTCTAACTTATTCAGTCAAGTAGCATTTGGATCCTAAGTCTGAAATAAAACAGCAGGATAGAAAATGGCTTTCACCATTATTACAAACTGAAGTTAATACTTCTTTTCTCGAAAGACTAGCCATAAGCTAAATGCATGGTAAAATATTTAATAAAATATTTCTTTTTAAAAGTGAAAAAAAAGCAGTAAATTAAATAACATCTAAAAAGCTCTTTGAGTTCTGAAAATCCCAGAGAAGCTATAAAGCACCATACTAAGTAAGAATAATGCTCAGCTATTATGTTACTGATAAGCAACGAAATGTCACTAAAGCAAAAAGAGTTGAAGCAATAGCATAAAATGTGCCTTTCTGCAATAAACGCTGGCCCGACTGGCAAGACAATTAGTATACCATAATTCTATCTTATTTTGCAACAACAATCAATCATCTATGTTGTGTCAGATAATATTGTTATTGATTATCCACACAAGAATACCCCCGCAAGAATAACTGTTTCGCAATGACATTTGATTCAAACCTTCAGAGATACACCCCCACTCTCGCAGAAATTGCTTCTGTTTTTATTCTTGATGTATATTCGATTACACTCGACCTAAATATGTGGAATCGGCTACCAAGGGGGGAATATATAAGATATAGAATTTCTCTGGCGGGTATTGTTGTAAAATTAAGTTGAAGGTAAAATATCGTGGTCAAATTGAGTCACTAAAATTTATTTCCAGTATTTAAGACGTGATGTGGGCGTGCACTTTACTAGGGAAATAAAGGGAAAACAAATTGTAACAAGTTGTAAGATTATATTAAAAATTAAAAACCCGACCCTGATTGCCGAGTTCATATTAAAATGAACTTCACTGGTCAGAAAGCATTTTAAATTTTAATATATTTTACTGTTTTCGAGAGGACATGGTAAACACGGAGAAGGAAAAATAATCTAGACTAGTAAAATTTGCTAGTCGCAAAAGCAGAATAAAGAGGAAAAATTGAAAATCCGTTTACTAAAATCAAATTATACCGTAAAATGGGGTGTATAGGAACAGCGGGGTCAATCGGAACAAAACTTCCCAACCGTACAAAGAAATTCTTCATAAATATACTATTGGGTATTTTTCGCCATGAATTTTTTTTTAGAAAGGTAAGATCATAGGAAGTAGGAAAAAAATACTTTTGTCAATCTGGCAACTCTACTGGCTTCTAAAGAGGGCTGCACGTTGAGTGCTAGAAAACATCACATTTTCATAGACTGCAAAACTTCATATGCAAGAACAAACCTTCTTATATTTAAAAACTATGAGTGGTATGTTTCAATTATACATGTATCTGAACAACAGAATACCACATTAGAATTTACATTTTTTATAAATTGTGTCATAAAAGTGAAGAATTCTGAAAAATGCCATGGGAAAAAAAATTGCGGGGTGAATCGGAACACTTAGTTCTGTTGTTCCAATTCAAACTTATTTGAAGGAAATTGTTTGAAAAATCAAGATTCTAACCCCAATTCTTCTAATCAAGACAAGGACAAGGATTTATTACTGTTTATCCCTTCTCGTGAGCAACTAGATCTTAGAATGACAAAAGTTACAGATTTCAAAAGATTTTTTTCTCCAGGAGACTTTTTTTTGCTTAAAATAAAAGGGAGAAAGTCACATAGACTTTATGTAGTAAACGTCCAGCACACAGACAGCGATGAATAAGCGAAAAAATCTTTCAGGACAATCCCCGAAACCCAGAAATTTCAAAAAACTAAAGAAAAGGCAGAGTTCATCCCAGGAGATGTTATGAAGAAACTTAAGCCAAGTCACAATTGCTAGTTTTAAGGACAAGTACATATTTGTGGACGACATGAGTGACTTCCATTCATGTTAAATCTTTGCATTTCAATTCAAAAGCTTTTCTTAAAATTACTTTTCATTTTTCATAAGTTCAAAATTATTTTGAATTTTCACAAATTATAAACGTTTACTGGTACTGAAATTATACATTTATTTGACAGTAATTATCTGTTCTTATTCTCCCCCATCAATATTACTCATGTTTGTGAGACCTATTACAGATTAAATTGAAAAAAATAAAAATTTTAACAAGTGTTCCGATTGACCCCTATCAGCGGGGTGATTCGGAACACCCATAATTTGCTATACATTTTAATAATAATTGCTCAAAATCTTTTGTCTTTGCTTGGAATATCAAAAGTAAAGCAAGACCGAAGTTTTTACCCAAAAAATCAAATTAAAAAAAAATCTTTTAACTGCTTTTTTTACAATCAAAGCTGAAAAGTGTTCCGATTAACCCCATTTTACGGTAGTATTTTAACTGTTAAAAAAAAGAAACTGGCAAGAGAAAGACATTTTAAATCGTTGAGTTTTCTTTCCTCGTCTGCCAACAATGTCATTGGTTTCCAATCATGTAAATTTAAGGCTTAGCAGCATGAAACCGTTATGATTCGAGTTTTATGTTCTATATAACGTGTAAGTTCTGAACACATTCTATCAGACGCAGAAATTTTTTTCTCTTGCTTTTGGTACTATTGTTTTAAATTTTCAAGTATGTTTTCACTTTAAAAATCGCCAAAGACGTTTTGAAGGTTTAAATTGATATCTTCGTAAATGTAATCCAAAGACGCAACCTATCTAACATTCTCGATCAACTCTTTTTTCAAAAAAAAAAAAATGAAAATCAGTTTATCCGTTTCGGCTGCCACAGACAGATTGACAGATACACAGACACGTCAAACTTATAACCCCATTAATTGTTGCTGGGGGAAAGATAGAACAATGCTTTTTTTTTGGCGAAAATTTCCTATAAGTCATTTTTTACTTGAAAAAAATTTTATTCTCAAATTTAGAAAAACGACACCGTGCGTAGAAATTTCAGGTAGAGCGGCGAAATTGATTGGGAGAAAGAAAAACATCAGAAATGGAATCTTCGCTAACCATTGAGCCAAAAAGCAATTGCTGGGTTGCCCCCCCCCCCCTCCCAATGTATATGTGGAAATATATTGATTTCATGTGATAGCATAAGCTTATACTCTACAAGAACTCTTGAAAATTTTTGCGATCCATGCTGATGAAACGGAGGGAAATACAGTTGACTTCATCAAGAAGTTTGAATTTAGTCGTATACGAAATTTGTTCTTGGGGGAGGGGAGGGGGAACTCCCACGTTTCAAAGGTATATTTCTATTTAATTCTATTTTTCAACCATTAAAACGTAACAAACATTGAATGAAAACGCTTGTTTCTCAAACATTTAATAGTTATTATTTTTTATTTATTAGATGTTCATTATATGAAATCAAAATATTTTTCTCGCAGTTAAAATACAGTAGAAATCTCTTGGATTTTTTTTTTTAATAGATATAAAATTTTCTGTGTTACTTCAAAAAATAATGTAACAAAAAACTAACATTGTCATGGAACTTAACGAAATGATAACGTTGGCAACAATAAATTTCACTAGAAATTTATATCTATGTATATTAGGGTAGTTCTTATTTATATGTTTTTTTTTTAAATTCTGCTAGCAACGTCCTCTAGTTTTGTGAAACCATTATGAAAAGCAATGTATGCAAAATATGAGCTCATTCGTCCAACAATATTACGTGCCCCAATTACGTCGAATGAAACCTTATGACGAATTTTCCACTAATCTTTGAGTTCTTCTATCTCTTATCTCAATTTTTAAAATACTTTTGCAATGATATTTCATTTAAATTATAAACCTTTTAATTTCTGTTTATCAACTAAAGGTGTTAGATTGAACAATAACGGAATAAGACCTTAGAAATTGCATCTTAGCTATATGACGCCCGAACGTGCTTTGAGTATTTCGCCCGATAGTTTTGCACTCTCTTTAAATGAGGTTTTTTTCTACTCATCTAGGTTAACTAGTGGTTAAATTTATCTATGTACTTAACCCCATTTTAAGTTGTGCCTTTCACAGTTTTTATCGATTTTATAATATAATTTCCTTTTAGGAGGTGTTCTTTATTTTACCAAGAAATGGGATCAAGTTAGAAAAATCTTTTTCGATTCCTCAAGTTTAGTTTTATTGACTTGCAATTAAACCTACTAAAAGGAAGAACTTCACTAAGGAAGTATACCAAAAAACTATTTTTATTTTATCTTTTTTTTTTTAATAACGTCATCTTCTAGTTCAGCTTTCATACCAATAAGCATTCTTTGGCTTAGCCCCTTTCTGAGCTTATTGGTTCATTCAAATGACGTACTCTGTTAGTTCATTCCACACATACCACAAATCTATCTCTATACATAAATTTATGTATGTGTGTGCGTGTGTTCCTTATACAAATCCACAATTTACGTCTGATCATTACCTTATTTGGTTCACATGTCCCTTGATGATCTGGTATTCATATGGGACGGGGGAGGGTGGAGGTGCTCTTCTAGAGGGGGAATTTTTCCTATAGAAGGACCTCCTAAAGAGATAATACCAAGTCTCAGCTGTTTCATATCAAAATATGAACATAGCCATTACATAGTTAAAATTAATACAGAATACTAAAGCATTTTCCTTCCAGCAAAATTTATAAATTCGTTTATGTTAGCATTCAAATATAAAAACACGGAAAATAGTTCAAATCGGGTAGCTTATATCAAGAAAATGGGCGACATTAAAACTGATCCCCATGTCACCACTGTAGAATCAGTAAACCTGACTATTTATTTCCACATTTCTTGTCTTTATGACAAGGCTCTAATTGTTAATTATCAGTTTTTATCATTACGTAATATAGGAAAACACGGAAAAATAAATATTTAAAACCCATAATTAATCAAAAACTGTGAATGATGAAAAAACTCTGATAGGATATTTGAAATCAGCGTTGAACATTACTCTGGAAACATTATAAATTTTTCATATTACAAAATCTTTGTTAACCAGTGTTCTCAGTCAAGTGATAGTTTGGTTTTCAGATTTAATTTCTGAAAAAAAATTTTACAAGTCTTTAAGGTTTTGCTAAGGCAAAGAGAAAGAGAGAAGGAAAGAGAAGAAAAATCAGTTCGATTAAAATAAATATAGTAATACTAAAATCCCAAATTATCATTCATTTGAAAATGTTAATAAAATTAACTATTGTTTCATGCCTAAAACTTCAGAAAAAAAGAACTAGTTCAAGTAAGAAAAAAATTATGAGATAACTTTCTGCACAAAAAATTCAATCATACAGAAGGAAACAGATGCTCCAGCTCAAAATTAATTTCGTGTTTAATAAATGCTTATCTTTTGTGATGGAAATTACAAGAAATTTATTCCTGAATAGTCATTGTTGTTAGATACTAAAATCCACTTCCCAAAAGAAAATACTCTTCGGTCTAACCATTGTAGTGCCCTATTATAATTGAAATTGGTTATTTGTAATAATACGTCGTTCTCTAAAGAATTAAACTGCTTATTTCACAAGTAGTTATGTTAACAGGAATGCATTGTGAAAGCAATTTTTTGATCAGAATTTACATGATTGAAAACTTTTCCACACGAAAAAAATATAAAAGTAGTTTGGATAAAATAGAGGGAAAAATTGATAAAATAAAATAAAACCATTTGAGAAGTATGCTTTTTGCTTAGGAAGTATATTTGTTTGACAACGTTTTAAAACTTTCAGCCGAGCTCCGCAAGTTTTCTACCTACGCAACTTTATTCTGAGAGAAAGTAAATATAAAATCTAAAGTATTGTAGTAGTTTATACGGTTAAGTTTATTAGAACTCCCTCTTTCGCAAATGTTCTTTTTTTACAAAATTCTATTCCTCCCTTTTAATAGAAGCGGACAGTAACCTGGTGATGAATTTTTGAAAAATGTTTACCATTTCACCATTTCTACAATGCATTAACAGCACTTTTTGTTTAATTAAAACAAGAAAACAAAAGGAGGTTTTAAGAGATGGGTGCTTTTTCTCATGGATTTGCGATTGAAATTATGCTTCTTAAATTCATAATTTTTCGATGATATATAAATTTAAACAAATTTTTAGCTGTTAATTAGCTGTTAAAGTACCTTCATCATGCAGTGAAACTTGTGTAGGCAATGGACAACACCATAACATACATTTTTAACCATATTTTATAAATAATGGAACTGTAAATTAAAATGTTAATTTAAATAACAGTAGAACCTCATTAATCCGGACTATTCGGGGATTCAGGTTGTCGGAATTAATAAAAGTCCGTACTAAACAAAATAACCTATAAATTGAGCCAAGGTAGATCAACAAACTGCTATACACTGTTAAAACTACAAGTTGTACAAGGCACCTTTAGGGTGAAACATTGTCGCACCAGCGACACCCCCTGAAAGTCGACTCTTTAGGGCACCCTTGAAGGTGCTATTTGGCTCAATGTGACACCCTATGGGTGCTTTATGGCACCCATGGGTGTCATATGGAGTCAAATGGCATCCTTCAGGGAGTGTCCTTGGTGCTACGATGTTATGCGCTTGAAGGTGCCTTTGGTAACCGGTAGTTTCAACTGTGTACGCAGTAAAAATCGTATTTTGAAGTCAAGAAAGTTAAATATAAAACTGTATAAGAGAAAGTTACGAAAATGTATCACCAAAATCAGCGTACAAAAATGCATTATTGCTCTAACTCGTTTTATGTTTCTATAGTATGTACAAAATGGTTATAAATTAACGTGAGGTGTTTGGAACCCTCTAGCGCGTGAAGTACTGAGTGAAATATTATCAAATTTCATGAGCGCACCATGGGATTTTGATTTCTGAAATAAAAAAAAATAGTTCAAAAAATCGCCACCAAGGGAAAATTTGGCTCTGTAACAGTGTATTACTATGAAAAGCGCGAATTGAATTTGAAAAAATGCTGTATAAAGCAATTTCCCATAGAAAAATGATTGTTATTCGGAAATGAGGTTTGATATGATCGCCGTAGAATTTTCGGTATGGCCCCCAAGGTGGCCCGATCTCAATTCATGTGGTTTTTGGTTATGGGAATAGCTGACAAGTGTTGTGTATCAAAGACAATGTTTCTGATATAGCAAGTTAAAAAGATAATAGTAACTTTAAAAGTCAGAGAAATCAATTCTGATACGTCACGAGCTGCCGTGGAAAATGTTGTGCATCGTATCCAGTTCTTGCAACTTCACAATGGTGATCACATTGAACTACATTTGTGATAAAAAAAGCCATTTTTGCAAATAAAATGGATGCATATTTGTTCGTCGCATTTAATTCTTCGACATTTGAAATAATACACTTTTGTAGCGCCAAAATTTCCCCTGGTAGCCATTTTTTAAACTTTTTTTTTATTTCAGAAATCGAAATCCCATGGTCTAATATGTGCGCCCATGAAATTTGGCAATGTTTCCCCCAGTACTTCACGCCCTAGAGGGCTCCAAACGCCTCACGTTAATTTATAACCAGCCTGTACTTGTACATGTAAGTGACTGCCCGGATTAAGTGAAGTCCAGTGAAACGGGGTCTGGATTAATGAGGGTTTACTGTAATGTTTTAATAATTCATATTTATTAACATGGGAATTTTTACTGCTTCGAGAGAATTTATCTTACGTTTGTAAAAATATTTTTAAGCATTACATTTAAAAAATTTAATATAAATATTATTTGTGTCAAAGAAGCTCCCGTACACTTAAAATATGCTTATGGGTGCCCCCACGGCACCCCAAGAGTGATGATACATGGAGTCAAATGGCACCTTTAAGGGTGCCATAGGAAGTCAAGTAACACCCTTCAGGGGGTGCCGCTGGTGCTACAACGTTTGAACCTTAGTGCCTTGTGCAACCTGTAGTTTTAGCAGTGTAGTATAGCAGGGGCGGCATTTCAGCATTTCGTTTGAGGGGGCGAGCTTGTTAACTATGAATTTTATCAGTATATGGAATGAAATACCTTTGGTAAAAATGAAGCTATCGTAAAATGTATTTAATCTTAAGAAAAAAAATGTTCATTCAAACAATTTACAGTAGCCTGATAAATTCAAAAATTCATATGAGGAACCCAGAAAAATTCAAGATTTCTCATTTATGTACATTTTACTGGATTACTGGTAGTTTAAACGATGCAAAACTTTATTACGAAAACTGTTCGTGTTAAAATTCCTTCACTTTCGTCAACTATTATTGAGAATTAGTGAGCTTTTTTAATTCCTTTTACATATGATCATTGATTTGTGATTTATACTAATTGAGTTTACACATTTTTATTATTCTGCGCAAACAATTTGGGGGTGCGACCGCCCCCTCTTGCCCCCCTTATTTGCCGCCCCTGTAGTATAGTAACTTTAACTATCGCAAATCGTGTGGAGAGCTCAGGTTCAAACTTAGACTTGAGGCGTAAAGAAATTTCTTTTGATCGGAATTTATGGATTGCAGTAAAACTGCCGCTAATTAAAATGTCCTTTGCTTTCGGACATTACATGGTTCTATGTAGTAAGAAGTCAACTGAATATTTTGTTTACCACTGGGAATACGTGCTGGTCCCATAAGAATTTACTTTAACCCATTAATGCCTAGCGTCCCTTTTTAGGGCCGGTCCAAAAAAAAGTTCGAATTTCCCCAAAATGAACATTTTAACCAAATAATAGTGTTCAATTAGTACCTTGGTATTGTTTCAATTCGTTATTAATAGATTGCAGCACATAACCATTGTAAAGTGTGTATTAAAACTGCTACAGAAGTAGTAGTTTTAATATGATCTTTATCAAAAACTACATCGTTCACAATCTCAAGAAAAAAGCCAAGTTTTCATATTCCCAGCTTCCCAGTTTATGTAAATTGCTGATTTTATTTCGTCTTATAAAATGTCTTTTTAAGTATTCTATTGTGGGCAGAAAAAAATGTTAGTAAGAAAGGTATATACTCTCTGGGGTCTATCGTAACTTTTAAAGGACGATTTTTCTTTCCTTAATAAAAAAAAAATATTTTTTACATAATATTTTTTTCTATTATTTTTCCTGTCCATTAAACACTGTTTGCAACCAGTATACAAAATATCTTTTAAAAAAAATGTCAGGCATGAATGGGTTAAATATAGACTTGAAAAAGTTAATTTTAAAAATCATGTTTAAAAGATTGTGGGGCACTAAAAAGTAAGGCATAATGCTCATACATCCGCATTATAAAATACAAATTTTATTTATCAAGAGAAAGTACTAACTAAGCGCGCTGCAGTTTTTTTAAATTTTGAAACTTTTAAACAGAACTTAAACTTAATAACGGGAAAAAAAACCATATAAGGTATTTTGTTTCAATCGTCCTATGAAATCTTATTTTTCCACATTCAAAATTTGTTATTATCTACATTGCGACAAATATAAAACTAATATATTTAGTTCAAAACCAGTGCCTATACTACAGTACTTAGAAATCACACAAAGAGCGCAGACAACGAGGATCAAACCCGGCTGATGGGTTTCTGTGTGAAAATATCAAGAATATTTCGTTTCATTTTTAAAACCTCTAAATTCACGCCAATTGAGACTTCCGTTGTATGTTGATCTTACATTCACCATTGTGATAAAATAAGTTTTAACTTCAAATGCGATTGCTTGTTCAAAAGTAGATTCATAGTAAATGTTTATAAACAAAAAAATAATGTCTATTCAGAATAATCAGGTTTAAGTATTTTTATGAAGATTTTTTCCATTTTGATTTTACGCACACTGTTGAAAAACATTCCTGAAGTTTTACGGTAAAATTTACTGCTATCCATGTTGCCAGTACGTTTTACCGTAAAATCCTATTTTGCTGTATTATTCTACGGTACAACGAGTTGCGTGCAGCACGGACCGAACCCGAGACCCTATTTCCACAGACCGGTTTGCATTCCACTTTGCCACGTGGTGTATCAATTGGCGCTGCAATCTCCTATTTTTTCTCTGTACGATTAACTGTAAATTTTTTTTGTACTGCAAACACTTCATTTTACAGTGATATTTAACATTAAAATTTACTGAAATTGAACAGTACAGTAAACTCCCGATTATCTGTGGGTCTTTCACACTTTTGCCTTTCTTTTTTTACGAGAGTTATTTACTAAATCCAGAAAAAAGCGAGTGCTTATTAGTCGTTTTTTGCTTTTTAGATATTTTTTACATTTTATGCTATCATTTTTAGCTATAGTGTAAATATATGTGCTGTATTATATTGGATGTTTTTAGCTATTACATTCACTAGCATCGGTTTTACCTATTTTTCGATTATCAGCGGTTACCACCCTATTTTGCGAACAATCGGAAGTTTACTGCATAAAATTGTTTAGAGAAACTTCTCTTCCCTGTAATATTTTTCTGACATTCTTCTGGCTTCCTTTGAAAAGATGAATCTCTTGGAATCTCTCCGGAAATTGCTTCTTTCTTTTGTTAGGCAAGTTAAGTATTCGTTGCAGTTCATTTCAACGGACTAAATTGATAATCACGTAAAGATGACTCCGTGTTCCCCAGAGATTACTTATGCTTCGAATCCAGAATAACATTTTCATCACAAAGATAATTTTGTGTAACGTTCACTCCACACTGCATTGTTAACTGGAAATTTGCATGCTTAGTGAACTCTTTGCAATTCATCGCTGCAACATATCATAACAGACTTATCGCGACAAGAGGAGAGTCCCCAGGCAAAAACCTTTGAAATGGCGGTTGCTATAGAAACAAAATAGATCATTTCACTTCAGGTATGATGAAGGTCTAAATTGTAGCAATCAATTTTAGTCAAAGTGATTCGTGAAAGGAAATTACAAACACTTAATTTTGCCCAGTGTTTTGTGAATTGGTATTCTGCGTAGTTAATTAAAGGCTGTATTTCTTTCATTTCGATATTATTACTTCTTTGACACTATTGATTTATTTGTGAGTATACCTATACGTTAAAAATAAAGCTTCAAAATTTTTATAGCGCACCCTTTCATTTCGGTTTATGTCCTAAAATAAAACTACCATTAAAATTACGGGTTTGACAAATGTATTTTATCAGTGTCGTTACATCGCTACACAATTTTGAAAATGTAACATTTTTTCGCAAATTTTTATAAATACTATATCGAACTGATAAATAGATAATAGAAGTCAATACCAACTACTGAATGCAGGGGCGTTACACTTCCCATTTTATGAGGCCAACTCTTATTCAGCTTATGTATTTAGATGGGAAGTTTAATGATCATAAGCTAAGAGCGCAAGCCTTCAACAGCGATTGCCATGACAACAGCCCTTAAAAGCGTAGGACGCGATCTATCAGAGTACCATGCAAACAAATCCTCTATTCGGTGTCTCAGAATGAAAAGCAGTGAAAATACTGCTCAAGATTTGGAAAACATATCCTCAGCTGATTGTCCTTTGATTGCTTACTGTGACGGAGGGATTGTAGAAAACATTCTAGGTTAGGCCAAGTAAAACTATTTATCGACTGCCAATCGTTGCTTCAGAAAAATATGTTGAACAATAATTTCTGTCAATACTAAAATTTCAGTGAAGATCAGAAGAAGTAGGTGTTTTGGAATCAATTATAATCCTGGTAAACTAATAGGTCATTCTCTCCAAATAAGGCTAAATAAGAATAAATTCAGAATTTTTTTTCTATCAACTTTGTTCAAAGTACACGATTTTTTAGATGAGTTAATTTGAGCTCATCTATTGTAGGAAAAATATAGGCCGTGATCAATCATATTTATGTTTTGTACGAAATTTGTTTCTTTCCCTGCCTTATAAGTTATATCACTCCCTCATTTATGGTGGAATATGAGGTAGTGGTTGTGAAGGAGTGATGAATTATAACAAAATGGCTTTTACCTTTTTTACAATTATTTAAACTGAGTGGAATTTAACTATACCGTAAAATGGGGTTAATCGGAACACTTTTCAGCTTTGATTGTAAAAAAAGCAGTTAAAAGATTTTTTTTTAATTTGATTTTTTGGGTAAAAACTTCGGTCTTGCTTTACTTTTGATATTCCAAGCAAAGACAAAAGATTTTGAGCAATTATTATTAAAATATATAGCAAATTATGGGTGTTCCGAATCACCCCGCTGATAGGGGTCAATCGGAACACTTGTTAATTTTTTTATTTTTTTCAATTTAATCTGTAATAGGTCTCACAAACATGAGTAATATTGATGGGGGAGAATAAGAACAGATAATTACTGTCAAATAAATGTATAATTTCAGTACCAGTAAACGTTTATAATTTGTAAAAATTCAAAATAATTTTGAACTTATGAAAAATGGAAAGTAATTTTAAGAAAAGCTTTTGAATTGAAATGCAAAGATTTAACATGAATGGAAGTCACTCATGTCGTCCACAAATATGTACTTGTCCTTAAAACTAGCAATTGTGACTTGGCTTAAGTTTTTTCATAACATCTCCTGGGATGAACTCTGCCTTTTCTTTAGTTTTTTGAAATTTCTGGGTTTCGGGGATTGTCCTGAAAGATTTTTTCGCTTATTCATCACTGTCTGTGTGCTGGACGTTTACTACATAAAGTCTATGTGACTTTCTCCCTTTTATTTTAAGTAAAAAAAAGTCTCCTGGAGAAAAAATCTTTTGAAATCTGTAACTTTTGTCATTCTAAGATCTAGTTGCTCACGAGAAGGGATAAACAGTAATAAATCCTTGTCCCTGTCTTGATTAGAAGAATTGGGGTTAGAATCTTGATTTTTCAAACAATTTCCTTCAAATAAGTTTGAATTGGAACAACAGAACTAAGTGTTCCGATTCACGCCCGCAAATTTTTTTCCCATGGCATTTTTCAGAATTCTTCACTTTTATGACACAATTTATAAAAAATGTAAATTCTAATGTGGTATTCTGTTGTTCAGATACATGTATAATTGAAACATACCACTCATAGTTTTTAAATATAAGAAGGTTTGTTCTTGCATATGAAGTTTTGCAGTCTATGAAAATGTGATGTTTTCTAGCATTCAACGTGCAGCCCTCTTTAGAAGCCAGTAGCGTTGCCAGATTGACAAAAGTATTTTTTTCCTACTTCCTATGATCTTACCTTTCTAAAAAAAAAATTCATGGCGAAAAATACCCAATAGTATATTTATGAAGAATTTCTTTGTACGGTTGGGAAGTTTTGTTCCGATTGACCCCGCTGTTCCTATACACCCCATTTTACGGTACCTAAATACTCATAAAGTAATAGTAATAAGACATTTTTACTATTCACCTGTTTTCAGTAGGGGGTAATGAGGAAATGACGAGGTAAAAAAAAAAAAAAAACTTTCAGTCCGTTCTCAATCAAAATTTCCCTCTGAGTACAATAAGTAAAATCGAGCTACTTCTTTTTTTTTTTGGTGGAATGTGTTGTGATGGTTACTAAAACATTCTGGTTCCATCAACTACCTTTATGTACCTTTTAGTAGCAGTTAGAGGAACTTTGATAGGTAAGTGAAAGAGTGACATAAGAAAGTGAGGTCAACATTCAATAAAGATACAAAAGTTAATCAAGAAATGGTTATTAGCAAAAATGAATTTTAAAATTGAAATCTTGTGTGTGGAGACTGCAAGAAAGAGTGACAAATGGTTAATTTTAATTATAGTATAGTAATAAGTGTATTAATTAATTTATAAATATCTAAATTATAACAACTGAAAAAAACCTTCCAAACACCATACTATGCATGCTTGTTAATTTTATTTTAAAAACACTGATAATATAATAAGAGACTGGTTTGGGACATTAATTTAGATCACATGGAGAGAATTACCCTAATGACCAAGTAAAACGTCTTGAGTTTTGATGCAGCTTTAGTAACCATGGGCAGTGGTACTCATCCAACAAGCGCGATGACGCTCCCCCTCAAATGTTACGAAACTCCCCTCCTAAGAAGGAGAGTCTCCAAAATGAAGTCTAAAACCCTCTTGGTTTGAAAAACTTTCTTTTTTTCGTTTGCTGATATATGTTACCCTCAACGCTAGAAAGCAATAAGAGCACTAAAATATGAAGAAAGTCATTATACATATTGCAGTATGTTCACGCAGCAAAATCAAACAGTACGCTGAAAGGCAGAACCATTTTCTCGATATTAGCAGTTTTGTGATACGGATTTCTTAGTTAGATGATAGTATGACTTTTCTAATACCATCATGTTATTTAGAGATACTTCACTAATTTATTACTTTCACCTTTTATTTTACTTCTCATACCTACTTTTGTGGAAAAGAAAATACTTTCCTTTCTAAATCCAGACTGTCAATAATACCTGTCTCATGCTTCATATTGACATAGACTAATGCTGTCTGAGAAACTTCCAAGTACTTTTATGTTCTGAAAAGGAAGACCTACATTTGACGCCGGTAAGATTAAATTAAAATCATTATTTAACAATATACTCTATTTACCACTCAGTCCAAATATCCATTAGGAAATGAATCTTTTGAATTCCGGCTAATACAAAATACAGGATTGTTCTCGGAAAATGATTTCCTGGTTTGAAAATAGAAGTAAATTAAGTGCCCAGACATGATGTCACGTGTATTTCATAGAAAGTCATTAGACAGTTAGCCCACACGGACACTCTCAATCGATAACTTCAGCTCAACAGTTAAGGTATCTACGTGACAGCTTTTTATATTTCATCACTGATGAGATGTTGTATTTTTTCAAAGACGGATAAAAACGCCAGCCACACCTTGTGTAGTAATTAAACCGTATTCATTATTTCTTTTGAATAAAAATCAAGAACCATTCGGAATTAAACAGGTATATTGAAATATATCCTAACTATTAACTCATCATCAAGGGAAAAAGTTTTATCCATTAAAGTTTGTCTGTGATCAGACTAAATAGATTGTATGAAAGCCATTTTTTCGTGATTAAAAAAAAAAAAGTTTTCTTATTCCAAAATTCTTTTCATCATGATTCAGTAGCGTACGTGGCGCTCCCGCGGCGCTGGGGAGCGCACGAGGTTTGCAGGCGCACGATCTAGAAAAATAACACGATGAGTTACACTAAAAAAATTTTTTTTCGTTTAAGGAGGACGCAAATTAAAAATCCAACAATAGTCTGTAAGATAAACCGAAATTTGGAAAAATAGTAAAATTTATTCGGCTCTGAAAAATATTTAAAAATTACAAAAACCTGTGAATTTTCTCACAGAAAAAAAGGTATAAATATTTTTTCACACGAACGCAAGATTTTTTCCTTAAAAAAAAAAAAAGAAAAAAATAAGTTTTTTCTCTCCCCCTACTGAGAGATAGTCTGCAGGCTTTCTCAAGAATCTGCGGCGCTCATCGCAGCGTTGCGCTGTTTCTGTTACCAGGTCATTAACATACTCAAGTTTGTTCAGTTGTGGTTTCTTGAATGGCAGACGCGTGTTTGTTCTTTCCCACAATTATTGTATAGGAATGTCCATAAAAGATTTCGCACTTTACCGTTGTTTTCTCAACAAGTTTGTCACAACAATCCTAGGTCACAAACAGTCACACTTCGCTTTATTCCTCCCCTCCCTTGTCACATTTCACGTTGTTTTTCATAAACACATTGTTATAAAAAATGTTTGATGTCACACTTCTTTTACCCCCTGCCTCGTCACATATTGTCACAATGTCACGAACGTCAGGTATGATATCTTTTGTAGACGACTCATATTTGCAGTCCTGGTTTTTGTAATTAAGTCTTAGAGGCGATTGAAAATGAGTGATGGGCGAAAAGGTTAAGTGGTACTAAGTACAAGAACATGCCATACTAAAAACCGAAGAACAAGAAAGAGTATTAAAAAGACTTTAAAACATCATACATCTTTTAAAAGTAAGCAGTTGTCAAAAGTAAAAACTTTTGACTCTTTGGAATGTAATTCCGTTACCAATTAAGTAGCACAAAAAGATGAGTAATTGAAGGAAATCAACACGAAGACCAAATGCAGGCAATGATACAGAAGAAGTTCAAATAAAATATTAAAAAATAAAAATAAATAAATAAATAATTGGGCAAAGATGATGTCATAAATTAAGGGGACAGTTGCAATAAAATGTTTGATACACAAAACATTGAAGTTCAGTGGTGAACAAAGATCCAGATTTATGCGTGTTAAAGTAAAAAATAACGAAACTACACTCTGTTCACGGAAAAGATAGACCGAAAGTAAACACAGAGGTTACCACTATACCGCTTTTAACTTTTTCTCTGGAATAACAAACAAGTTAATTGATAGGATTCGTGTTCGCCGTCCGATTGGCTCCAATTTGTTCTTGTCCAAGCCACATATGTAATTAAAGTCGCCAAATAGCGCATTTGTTTGCTTACATTGAGTCTTTTTCGCCCGTAAGCATAGTATAGCGACTTTGAAACACAGCTTTGGTCACTAATAATTTCAGAAAAGTAAGGTAATTTATTCAGATGGTAATTATTTGTTTATTAAAAGTCTTTCTCAGCGACAGATAACGGATAGTGAAACAACTCAAAGAAGTTAGCAATTTATTCTGAAAGTAAAGGTGCTGTCTTTTTGTGGAACATGCTCATCCATTCGCAAAAATCTTGGATATTGCTCCTTTTCTCATTATTTCTTATCACATCTACCACATATGCAGCAAGGCCTAATTTGCATCGTAATACCCTAAACCTACCCCCGTTCCTCCACTTGTTTTCGATTTTATGCGACTTTTTGCACATTAGATGGGGGTCCAGACTGTTTACGTCTGGAAATAGGCTATGAAGACTATAGGGATGCAACACTTCTTTTTTCAGAAATTAAGCCCTGCATATAGTCTAATTCGTGTTTTTCCACCATATCTTTTTACAGAAAATTACCCTCCATCGTCATAAAAAAGGGCTTAAGAGAATGAAAGTAAACAAATTTCAGAAAACTGCTGAGTCATGAGAGATAAAATTCAAACTAATTTAAGTATGTAAATATGCATTATAAGTATAGTATTTAAAATGGTCTTAGGTGACTCTTGTAATAGCTTACCTTAAACCAGTAATTAAACTTTTGATAAACGATCATGTCTAACTCTTTAAATTTTGGGAATAAGAGGATTTAGTTGAGATTATAAAGTCAAATTAAGTTTACTTTTTTCTTTTAAGCGTGGGAGGGCGACCGCAGATTTTAAGTGTGCTTGGGGCGCTTAACTTTGGTTCTCAACTCTTCTGAAATATGAAAATGGCTGTATGAGTGTGTGATTTACGACTTATACAAATCCATAGCTTATGTCGAATCTTTGTCAAGTTTGGCTCAAAGGTCCTTCGATGTTCAAGAATTCCAATAGTGGTGATAAATTTAGCTATGCGTACACACAAGTCCGAATTGTTAAAATTATTAATTGCTGGTACTTTAGAAAGATCCCAATTATATGGGTTAAATATGAAAGGTGGATCCAAGTTACTTAATTTGTTTATCATGTGCCAAGATTTGCTTTTTCTACGCACTTAATTCTTCTGAAGTATGAAAATGGCTGTATGTGTGTGGGGTATACGACTTATACAAATCCACAGCTTATGTCGGATCTTTGTCAAATTTGGCTCAAAGGCTCTTCGATGTTCAAGAATTCACATAGGGATGTGGTGAAGGGGGGAGGGAAGCTCCCCAATGGGGGGGGGGGGGTAGAGCCCAACTCTAGAGGGTACCCGGAATGTTCACGCCTATCAATAACAATGACTGAATTTGAAGAGTTTTCAAAAAATCCAAAGAGCCCTAAATTTAAATTTTTAAACATAAAATTGCTCTTCGCTACACACCGACGATAAATCTGTACTTTATTTTATTTTCGAAAATGGGTCACTTGACACAACTTTTATTTTCAAGGCAGAACATGCAACACAGATAGGGAATTATAAAATAATTTTTGCTATTTTTACAAAGGGGTGGGTAGTTTTAATTTTCTCTGTAAATAAGCTGTACGAAAGTTTTTCAAACGTGTTCACTGTTTATAATATTCAAGTCAGTTAACACCTCACAGATTGAGACTTACTACCATTAACTGTGGACATTTTTTTTCATTATTATCTGAAAATAGCAAATAACTTTCTACTACACAAGGCAATTATTTTTCATTTTGCCAACCATTAAAATATATATATATATATATATTTGGAAATACCGGTCCTAATGATACAGAAGTCATTTTACTGTTGTCAAACTTTACGTAATAAAACACCTAAGAGTTTTTGCTGACGCGTATTTTGACGTGAAAAGAAAGAAACTGCTGGATAAATTAGATAAATTTAAATGCTCTCAAATCGTCAGGGAAGCAATTAGGTAAGAAAACATTTATCTTTAGGCACGTATTCCTTAGAGAACAAACAACTGCGTTTCATTTTAGCTAAATTTGAGATGATGAATAAACTAATAAACTCGATGTTCCCTTCTAAAGAGCAGTTTGTTTCATCTTGCTGAGAAAGCAATTTTCATGATATATGAGAACTGCCAAGAGTACACAAACTTCAGATCTAGTTAAGGGGAGAAATATAAATTTGCCAGCTTTTTTGTGTTAGTCTTTAACATGAAATTAATCAAAACTGAAAATATTTGCAAATTTTTGTAAAGAAAATTACTGGAAGTTTAAAAATGAGGTTTAGTAAAAAAAATTTGACATTATTTTCTCTTAAATTTTGGTATGTATTGGTTTTGATT
>JAXGGA010012608.1:0-38142 GCA_038373865.1 Uloborus plumipes
TCCTTTTGAGAGACTACTCCATTTTAAAAGGTCAAAATATGAAATTCTTAACTTTAACTGCTCTAACTAAAAGAACCTTGAATAAAGCTTCTAATGGGCTTTCTCTAACAATACAGTCAGACCTTGAAAATAATATGGGGACGAGCAAGTGATAAATGAGGTAGTTTTTACGAGCATCTCATAATGAAGCTTAAACGAGAAAGATTTAATATTACTACCTCATAAATTATTTAAACGCAGGAAATGCACTTGCATGAGAAAGGAGATGTGGTCACTCGAAGGTACTTTTTCGCTACATTGATAAATTGTGGAAAAAAAAATACCGGTGATGGAGAAGGGTTTTTGAGAGTCTCTGAAAATTTTGAATGATTTAGATTATTTCAAAAATACCTGGGGTCTGTGACAGCACAGACAAGGTGCCCACAGGGGGGGTATTTTTTTAAACTAATTTATTTGTTTATTTAAATAAATTTCACTACCTGTGATTATTTCTCGTTTTCCGTGTTTCCCGTGTTCCTTCGAAAACAATTGAGCACATTTAATTTTTAAAAGTGTCCTCTGACCTGCGAAGTTCATCCAAACATAAGGTCGGCAATCAGAGTCTTTTTTTTACATCTTTGTTCTCGTTGATAGTTTTTTTAAAAACAAATTTCAAGTAATTAATCATTTGATTTCGGGACAGGTAAAACTGATCTCAGTTGAAATATAATACTTTATTACGTAACACTGTCTCCATTGAGCTCTGAAAAGGTGAACAGCCGTGTAAATGTGTTCTCGTATTATAAAGTAACGGTAGGCGGTGTGTTTCGACACATCATTCGTGAGTTGCAGTCACGTTGACACGATTGTTTCCGCTCGTCTGTTTCCGCTGCTGGCGGAAAATCTTGATATGGCAACGATTTTCAGTCAAGCGTGGAATTTTCTAGAATAATATGCAAACATGTAGCCACCTGTTTACTGAATCACTAGTTCATTGGTTTAAACTCAAATTTATCTGTAATCCAATAAAAACAGGGAGGTGGGATGCAGGAAAATACAGAAGTGTTTCTACAGCGTCTGATGTTCATCACTCAAGAAGGTCTGTTCAACATCACGTGATGAAAACTACAAGGTTGGTAAGATTAAGGTGGATTTATGGATGTGAAAAATGCAGAGAAAAGTGATGAATGAAAAGAAAATGCGAGTTCTCGGCTGTTTTCTGATGAGTAGCTAATAGGGTTGAAATCAAGAAGACGCGATTTGAAATGAAGAACTTCGTACCAAATCTTCAAGAGACGTCGTTTTTAAATGCACTGTTCAGCATATTAATCTCCTGTAGGGTTTTATGTGTGTTGTAGTGTGGATACGGTGGTGGAAATAGGCTCGACAGACAGCAGTATATACTGTCTGATTTTCTGAGGTAAAAACCTTCCGCATGCGTCAGGTCTTCTCTGATCTACCAAAATAGGGGGGATAGGCAAGATAACAATAAGGGGAAGAATTATAAGAAGCATTTGGAGCCGGATCAAACAACGCAGAACGATGCTCATTTCAAATACGTAGTTCAGTTGAATGTATCAAAAGGACAGCAAAAATGCAAGTTTTGAATTAAAAACTTCGGAAAGTTCCCACTCACAACCCATCACCTCTTTTTTAAGTGGAATGGTTCGCGAGTGCTAGCGCGGTTTTCAAGGACGGACAGTACTCTCGCCACAATTTTTACCGCAACCCCCTCCGAATAGATGAAATTAATGCGCCGGAATCTTCAGAAAAGAGAGCTTTAAAGCGGTAAAACTACATATGCTAATTATGGACGCCGGAGAATCAGAGTCTTGTGTGCTACAGGACCCTCAGTGACTTCGAATACCCACAGTGACGTCATATGAATAGAGTTCATTGCGTTATGCTTATGCAACGTGTAGTAATATCTCACGAAACTTCAGCACGCTTATGCATTTTTTCCATCCATACCTCTCATTGAAGTGCATGTTTTTATTACCACTTAAAATCTTCAAGAGACAATATAACACTACTTGACGATCGCAAGTTATGGAAACTTTATCCCATTCCTAGACGGGTGAAACAAAGATGAAAAACCCTCCTGACATATTGAAGAGCTTTACCCGCCACAATCAATCACATTTTGAGAAAGTCTTTTGTCTGCAACTTTTCCGGTTAGTTGTCTCAAATCCGACAAATTCATCAGAATTCAGACGCCAGTTGAAATACCGAGTTTGGGTTTACTTGGTAATTGCTCTTTTTAAGGAATTGAAGAGCCACTTATGGTAAGAATAGGATACTTATGAAAAATGGGCCTAACTATCTGGTTCTAATGTAAAATCATTGTTTTGCTTGGGAAATACTTTAAAAATTGAGGTTACTGAATTGCTTGAGCTTCTCTTTTTTTTAATTGTTATTATTTATTTATTTATTTGGAAGCGGATAATAATTAAAACGTTTAATAGTACATTTTTTGTGTAACATACACAGAGCGAAATTTTAAATTTAAAATGAATACTCGATTGAAGGATGAGGAATGCATTAAGCTTTATAAGGAAATCATATGGAAGCGACTAAAACCCGGATTTGATAACCTGGAAAATACCTAAAAATGTCATTAAATACAATTTTAAGAATCCTAAAAATGATAAAAACTGCTTTTCAGCTCAAAACCAAAAAAGGGGGGGGGGGGATTTCTTAAAATCAAGAATACCAATGTAAAGCAAACACAATTACAGTTAGTACAATTTGTATATATCTACGCCAACTGACCCCACCTATTAATTTTGCTGTCAAAAAACCGTAAAATACTGCTAAAAACCACGAAAAAAACTCATACGATATGCATTATACTTTAATTGTGCAGAAAATAGGTTAATTTTTAACAACACCATTTTTTGTTTTAAGGGGTCTTAGAATGTTATTTCTTGTTACTGATAGTTAGGTGATTGTAAACTGTGAAAGGTTTAAGCAACAGTATTACTGGTTATATTTCTCATGAATGTGAGTTCTGTGATTAATTTTTGTGACATTTTACTCAGTAGTATTATCCGATAGGAGATTTAGCAACCAAAAAAAAAAAAAAAAAAAGGAAGCCTACGGTAACCGTCATTTTAATTTAGCTACGGCCACTATTACCTTATGTATACTTTCATACCAATAATTAGCAACCATATAGACATAGGAAGCGGCGGGTAAGCCACAAAAGTGGGACGTCGAAAGAAAGGGGGAGTGGGTAGGTAGAGAAAGCAGCGATTCTGATGCTGCTTTTTTGAGCAGAATTTGGTTATATGATTGAATTTTAAGATTACTGATTAAATGACTTTAAAAAAAAACCCAAATATGGCCTCAAAAATCAAGACGGATGGCCACCGCAGACGTCCCCCTTCCGATTCAAAGTTCCATTCTCATGAAATAACCTGAAAAAATTTATTTTAAAGAATTTCCAGCTTTTATTTTCGAGAAACAAATCAATCTACTGAGTAAAAAATCATTTTTCAGTCGATCATTAATTTTTAACTCTGAAAAGTGAAGAAGCAAAATTCCTTTGTTTTTAGAAGCGGGGACAGTAGCCCCCTTTGTCTCGGACGAGCGGGTTATGGTTATGTAGCAGATCAAAAGAAGCACGAATGTAAGGTTAGATTTGGGCCAAAACGTAAAGAAATACTCATCCGATTTTCGACCTCAAGAATGTCTTATGATGATTTCCATAAAATCCAAGGTCAACAGTAAAGAATAATTTAAATTATTTTAAACATCTTTCATAGGTGGATTTAAAAGAATTGAGCATTAAAGGAAATAAATATAATAGTAATAAAAAAAAAAAAAACATTTCTAAAAATTCTGCATGAATAAATTCCCCAAAAGTCCACAAACCCAAGAGTCAGTAACTCATGGCCCAAGCAATTCAAATACCTCAAGACTTTGCCATGTATATTAGGGTGGGCCGAAAAAACACTTTTTTTTATTTCAAATTTGTAATAGCGCGGAAAAGTTGCGAATTATGAAGACAAAAAGAAGGAAAAAAAATTATCGAAATCGGATGATATCTTCCGATCGCGCATAAGGCCTATAATTTGACAAAAAATGAAAAAACTTCATTTTCGCGATTTTTTTTTTCTAATTTTTGAATTGGATGTTTTCGAAATGTAATAGCGCGGAAAAGTAGCTAATTGTGAAGACAAAAAGAAATAAAAAAAAATTATCGAAATCCATTGATATCTTCCGATCGCGCATAAGGCCTAAAATTTGACAAAATATGAAAAAAACTTCATTTTTGCGATTTTTTTTGAAAAAATTTTGAATGAGATGTTTTCATAATTTTTTCGCGCGGAAAAGTTTATAATTATGAAGACAAAAAGAGGGATAAAAAGGAGGAAAAAAAATATCGAAAACGATTATTATCTTCCGGTCGTGCCTAGGGCCTATTCTTTGACAAAATATGAAAAAACATCATTTTTGCAAGTTTTGTTTAATTTTTTGAATTAGATGTTTTCGTAATGCAATACTTGTAATGTTTGCTAATATAGCCTTAAAACATTGTGTTTTGATTTTGTTTTGGTCAGTTAATATCTTCCGGTCGCGCATTAACCCCAAAATCACACAAAATAATAATTTAAAAAAAAGTTATTTTTACGCGTTTTTGGTTTTTGATGAATAATTTTTTGTGAAACAATCGTATTTTTTTTTTTTTTTGAGACAGACTGACAATAAGATAGAAAAACAAACTACCACAGGTTCAGTCGATATTATTCAGTTGCGAAAAGCCTTAGAAACTCTCATGCGTAGACGTCGGGCAGCAATCCAGGCAACGTCGCTCGCCTGGCAACGGCTCTCTTCCACTCCATCGCCGCCTTCCTAGGACCACGTCAGCTGTCTGCCTATATTGTTTTTTCAGTCTGCGTTTCTATGTACTAATCGCAGTGTACTATTATTTAGTTCAATCTAGCTGTTTTCATTTTGAAATGCTTGTAGTCTTCTGTAATGATGTAGTTTTCTGCTCTGTGTGAACTCGGTGCTTTAACGAAAAAGTTATACAATTGCCGGGCCAAATAACAAGACAAATATTTGGCTGCCCCACTTTTGGTACTCCAAAAGAACTGCCATCAAACAAGCCGTCCACTGGCAAGGACATCATTAGTGCGTACTCAGGAAGTTAATTGCCTAGAAATAATATGGTCTTCGCAGTAGGCAGTTAGTTTGATGGCAGTTCTTTGGAGTGCCAAAAGTGGGGCAGACAAATATTTGTCTTGTTATTAGAGTATTTGTCTTGTAATTACATAACTTTTTGTTAAATCACAGAGTCCACACACAGCAGGAAACTACATCATTACAGAAGACTACAAGATTTTCAAAATCAAAACAGCTAGATTGAACTAAATAATAGTACACTGCGATTACTACATAGAAGCGCAGACTGAAAAAACAATATAGGCAGACAGCTGACATGGTCCTAGGAAGGCGGTGATGGAGTGAAAGAGAGCCGTAGCCAGGCGAGCGACGTTGCCTGAATTGCTGCCCAACGTCTGCGCATGAGAGTTTCTAAGGCTTTTCGCAACTGGATAACATCGACTGAACCTGTGGTAGTTTGATTTTCTATATTATTGTCAGTCTGTCTCAAAAAAAATACGGTTTTTTCACAAAAAATTATTCATCAAAAACCAAAAACGCGTAAAAAGTAACTTTTTTTAATTATTATTTTGGGTAATTTTGGGGTTAATGCGCAACCGGAAGATATTAACTGACCAAAACAAAATCAAAGCACAATGTTTTAAGGCTATATTAGTAAACGTTACAAACTATTGCATTACGAAAACATCTAATTCAAAAAATTAAACAAAAAATCGCAAAAATGATGTTTTTTCATATTTTGTCAAAGTTTAGGCCCTAGGCACGACCGGAAGATATTAATCGATTTCGATAATTTTTTTTCCTCCTTTTTATCCCTCTTTTTGTCTTCATAATTATAAACTTTTCCGCGCGAAAAAATTATGAAAACATTTCATTCAAAATTTTTTCAAAAAAAATCGCAAAAATGAAGTTTTTTTCATATTTTGTCAAATTTTAGGCCTTATGCGCGATCGGAAGATATCAATGGATTTCGATAATTTTTTTTCTTTCTTTTTGTCTTCACAATTAGCTTCTTTTCCGCACTATTACATTTCGAAAACATCCAATTACAAAATTTAAAAAAAAATCGCGAAAATGAATTTTTTTCATTTTTTGTCAAACTTTAGGCTTTATGCGCGATCGGAAGATATCAACCGATTTTGATAATTTTTTTTCACTTCTTTTTGTCTTCATAATTCGCAACTTTTCCGCGCTATTACAAATTCGAAATAAAAAAAAGTGTTTTTTCGGCCCACCCTAATGTATATTGCATGATTTTAAATGACTCCGGCTTCTTTTGCTATAGGCATGAAGATACATGACTACTATTTTAAATTCTTTAAACTGAAGTTGTTTGTGCTTCTGTCCTCTCTCTATCTCCTTCTCTCCCACACTCTCCGCCTCTTAATATAATATCTCTCACGAGTCTCAAATTTCTTCTTTCAAATCTATTGTCCTAAACTTATTTATTCAGATTCATTAAAAAATAAAAAAAGGTACTCAGTGACTTGTTGTTTACAGTTTCAAAAAGATTTGATATTGAATTCTGCAATCAAATCAAATTTTAAAATAAACATTCAGAGCGTTGAACTGCAGGAACCTGCTCACACGTTGACAATAAAGAATTCTAAATAAAGAACCAAAATGGTTCGCTGCGAAGCATATTGATGATGGGGGGGGAAGGGAGAAAATGTGTCTACTAGATTCAGAAAGTAGGGCTTGACTGTTTGTAATTTGGATTTCGTATTTGTACAAAGTTAAGAAAATTATTTATGAATGTGTCCTAAGATTTTGACCTTCCAAGTGTTTTAAAAGCTTTTCAACTCAAAACAAAAGAAGATAAATTAAATTAAATAATGATAAAAATGTTAACGATATGTTTTATATTATGCCATATTTTTTAAGACTTATAGTCGATAATTTTGTCTTAGGTGGTTGGCAACTCAAGAGTGTCTACATAAAAGATGAAAAAGAAGACAGAAAGAAAGATAAAACTAGACTGGATTTTGTCACTTTTTGTAATTTTTTTTATGCTTCCTAGTTTTTAGGTTTTAAATATTGTTGAAAAAATGAATTGTTAACATTAACTTTTCAGGAGTTTTTATATTGTTCAATAAAAAATTTTTAATGTAAAAAAGCAATTACACTGGTTCGAGGAAAATTTAAAAAAAAAGAAAAAAGAAAATACCATTTCGTGGACCAAAACAGGTTCGCGAAATACTGGGGTGAATAATGCATTTTTCTTAAAAGAGAAGTTAATATAAATTTCAACTTTATTGTTTATTTACCAATTCTACATTCGATTTTGTGAAGACCAACGTATAATCCTGTTCCGAGATTTTATTGGATGAGTTAAATGATGGTAATTATGAGGAAACAAATTTAAGTTTTCCGGATTTAAGCATTTTTTCATAGTCAAGGATGAAGGTGAGAGGGTGAAAACTTCAGTATTAAGAGCCTGCAATAGACCAAATTTTATTCGAACTAGTTCGACTGATCTAAGCAATTTTGACCTTTAAGTTCAATGATGGTTCTCAAAATTTTCATGTCACAGTTTTTTTTTTTTTTTAAACAATTTAACACATATACCGAAGTTTCACTAGAAAATTCTGGTTGCCAAGGCAGGGGGGGGGGGTTCAGGGTTCAAGCCCCGTCCGAAATTTTTCAAAACTGTTACAAAATTGCTCTTCATAGTTTCTCACTGAAAAAATTATTATTGCTATTTTATTTTAATTTTCTTATTTGCTTTGAAACTGCATTTGACAAATGAAATTATCATTATTGAATAATTGTAAAACTTAAGTGTTTTTTTGCAGTATTTATTTTTATTGTAGTTATTGCGAATATAATTTCTTAACAATACACCTTTCCCTTCAAATTTTTAATACCACTAAAAAGAAACACCAAAATTCTTCGAATTTATACATACCAAACTCTATATTTAACACTTTTTATGCCCCCAGTACGAAAGAAATTTCAAAAGTACTCCTTCGAATGCGCGTATTTCTAGATATTTTTTTTTTCCTTCGTTCCAGATTTTTTTTTTTCCTTCTATTAAAAGGTGAATCTCTCTCTCTCTTTTTTTTTTTTTTTTTTTTTCTTTTTAGCATTTTTCATGTCAAGACCTTTTTAACATCTCTTGTAATAAAAAGGAACAGAATATAGAACATGGAATCAAATTTTTCATTGACTTAAAAGATTTCACGAGAAATAGGTTTGGTGAAACCCTCCCCGAAACTAAGGTCTGGTCAGCGCTGTGCGCTACTGTATCAAAAAATGTCTCTATCGAAAATATAAGTGGTAAAATGTTTCTTGCTTATCTACTAATCTTACTTCGTCTTGCCTATTTTTTAAAGCTTATGTTAATTAATTGTTATTATTTTTTCAAATCAAAGATGTTTATAGATTTTTTGTTTTAAAGATATTTTATCAAAGCCGTCCTTCAACTCACTTTCTTTTGCGTTAGTTTTGCAAACTACAAAAAAATGCAATAGCTTTTCAAAAAATGTGTTTTTCACGGAGGAAAACAATGTGTTGAAACCATAATTGGAGTCACTCGCCTGCGGCTATGTTATTAGAACAACGAACGGAAAGGTTCTATTCTTAGAATATTCGATAAGTGTCATAATGGATGACTGAATCTCATTTTTTCGAACGATATACATTACAACATATTTTGCTCCTTTGTCACATTAGACGCCCTCTGGTGAACAACCTTGGAACAATGCGACAACTGTCCCCACACAACGAGGACAGGGGAATAATATTTCTTCTCAAAAGAGTGAGAGCTCAAGTCTTGAGGATTCGAAATGCGAAACCGCGAATAGTGACGTCACAACATTTCTTGTCCACACAGCTTCGATAATAAAGGGCTTTGTTTCAAAGATCGGGCCCTTAACACAAGCGCGCTTGGCTAGAGGAAAACAATGGTTACGTTTTTCTTGCTCTAGTAATGGTTTTTGCAGGATGGAAAGGAAAAGCACTTCAATGGCGACGCTAACGACCCCTAGCCGAAAGAAAAGAAGCTTAGCATACATTCTGCCCCAGAAGTAGGGTCTGAGGCACCAAAACGACTTAAGGCAGTTTCTGTATCTGGTTAATTTCACTGGATAATACGATTTTCTGTCCTTTCAGCACTTTTCACTTTCTTAAAAGCTTTTCCTTGTTTGAACTTTTTCTTTTCCCATTTCCCTCTTCAAAAATGAGTAACGACAAAAAAAACTTGATAGTTTTTTCTTATTTTGTAGAGAAAGGCTTGAGCAAGGGTTTTTTGACTAATGCCCTAGTGATACAAATGCAAGTTCGCCTTTTAAATGTTACGTAAATGGAGGAATTAATGAGCATTTAATCTTCAGAGCAATTTCATGCATACCAATAAAACACTCCAAGGAATTCTCTTCATTCAGCCCGAACATAAAAGAGCTCGTCTAAGATCAGAAATCTTCTGCAGAGCCAGGGAAAAAAACAGACACAGAGCACAGCTATCTGTCTCATGATCACAGACTTTTTGAAAAATCATGATTGCTTATTGTTTTCACCTGACCGCAGTTGATGTCCCGTACTTCTTGAGATAAACCGGCCTCCGGGCACTGTTGCTCCTCCTAGGCGGAGGCTGAGACCCCCTCCACTTGATTCGGTTCCTCGTCTATATGCCTCAGAATCGACATTTTTTATCTGACCCTCTAAACCAGTATTTTCCAACCTTTTTGAGCTCATTGCCCTCTTTAAGAAGCTGACTGACACCTATCCGACCCCCCCCCCCCCTCCAAACTTCCTCGAAAAAATCTTAAGTTTTGCATGTGAACATCGATATTATTAAAAATATAAGTACCTACCTTTAATTTGAAGTAAAATGTTCGCAATAAAGCAATTTTTACCAATCACTTTTAAACCAAAGATATTAATAAATAAATAAAATACCTTATTTTCTCTTTTACAAAGTGAACTAATTAGCATCTGACGGGTAACGTTTAACTAAGATCATCGACGTCAAAAAACATAAGTACATATCATACGTCAAAAACATATGTTTTCAAAAAACATAAGTACATTTTTCAAGAAATTATTTTCTTTTCTACACTAGAATCTGGGGGAATTGAAATCATTGAAACTTAAAATTTGAAGGAAATAAATTGGAAATCTGAAAATTCATAAAATTGACAATGAATGACAAAATATTTCCTAAGGTTCATCAAGGAGGAAGCTCTTGAACTTTAATTTATTTATTTCTTATCTTGTGATTACATGTCTGAACTCTAACAACCGGTTTCGTACATGTTTACAATTTCGATTTTCGCTACCTTTTATTACTACTGTTTTTTCTTCTAAATATCCATCACAACTTTGAGGAGTCGCCCCCGACCTGGGGGCCGGGCCGACTGCTCCTTGTCGGGAGCCACTGCTCTAGATTTTACATTATCCTCTTTGGACGAAAACAGCGTCCATCCTGCACACAATATCCAGCATCTAGCCCTTGACATTAATTTGAATTTTGACATCTTGAATTTAAGTTATGATTTTCAAAATTATGATTGCAATAGGCGAGCCATTTGTACATAGACAAGAAACAAAATAAGTAGGCTCTTTTACCAATTCGTGATTGCAAAAAACATATTAAAATTCATGATGCCAAAATTCAAACTGTGTGCGTTTCTTTACACAAAACATTAAGTGAATACTTAAATTTTAGTTTTTTGTTATTAGCCTTTTTTATCATGACAACAGCTTTTTTTTTCTACTAGCTGAATTACTACTATTAGGTAACTAGAAATTCGGCAAAACAGAATACTTCACTTTAGCTGAAGATTATTCTTCGAGAGACGGCATAAATGCTTCTAATTCAATAAAATTTAGCAATGGTAGTGAAAAACATTTACCTTACGTCGTCCCTTTAACTAAATTTTGGAACAGTATTAATTTGTTGAGTTTTTCTGGAAGCGGTATGAAAAAAAAAACTGAGTTATTTTACACATTTGTTGCTTTCATCCCACGATGGTTTAAGTCATTATTTCGCACATAAAATTTAATTGTGCTTATTATTATTATTATTGTTATTATTATTATTTATTTATTTATTTTTATTTATTTATTTATTTATTTATTTTTGAGAATTAGTGAAAAAAATAGACATTTTCTTTTACGGTAGTAATAGTTTCAAATCGCAAAAAGAATACAAGACTACAAAATATTTCATTTTCTACCCAATAAATCGTTTGACCTAAATAAATGGCACCCCTACAAGATCGAACGAAATAGGGTCGGGGCAAGGTGTGTCAGCATTCGAACGACCCCCTCGGCCAGAGGCCCACTTGAAGAGCACTTCAACTTCAACCAACATAGCAAACCGGTTCTTTCTGGGGCCCCCATGTTTTGCGAACCACAAATTCGTGGTCCATTGCCAAAGCAAGGGGTCATAGGGCATGTAAAAATTACTGGGGTGCTCTGGGTTACACGAGAGGTCACACGTTTCGTGCCGTTGTTTCTGCTCGTACAATACTTCTGTCACGTGTCAAGAAATAAATCTTGGGGGGCTTGGGGCTGTGTGTTTAAGGTTCTCTTTCCTTTTTTATGGCACGAGTAAAAATATTTTTAAGTCTCCATGGTAAAAATGTTCGTGTTAAAAGCGAGAACTCCTGTCATGGACTGGTTTAGGGAGGTGAATTCGATGAATGTGCCCTGGCCTCCTCTTAAAAAACGGGTAAAAAAGAGAGAAATTTCAACTTATTAAATATTTCTACTTTGACCACTACATATTGTTAAGACACTTTCAAAACACAAAAATTCACCATCGCCGAATTTTTAATGATTTTTTAAAAAACCCACCGGGGAAAAAAAAGAGCCCCGTGAAAACGAAACCCCCAGTGACGTCAGATAGTTGTAATTTCAACTTTTCACCCACACAAAATCTATTGCAGCTACACAAAACGATCGTTTCATTGCGGAGTTTTTTTTCCTCCCTTTTTAAGGTGTACCTATTAAAAAATAAGTTTATTACATTGTGTCAAGATTTTTGTAAGATTTTTGTAAGACTTCAACAAGTTATTCAGGAAAACTCAGCCATCTGCATGTATCCTGTGAACAAGACTTTGATGAAAATTAACTTGAATAAAAATATTTCAACAAATTTATCACACAAAAGAGGTAAACAATGGAAAACATATTACAAAACATACATTGTTCTATAATTTTTGCCCCCCTCCCCCCCCCAAGCTAGAGGGCCCCTAAGACCAAGCCTCACGGGCTTATAGGTAAATCAGGACCTGAAGCCAGGACAAAGATACTCTTTAATATCTTGACGATAAAACACAATAATTTCACTAAAATATAGTTTTTATGGTAAGCAATCTAGACTGGAGTCTACTGTGATGCACATGATGCAACTAGAAGGAAAGATAGCGTTGGGAAAAAAAAAAGTTTCCCCATTCTAGCTCTGGAATGACCATCTATCTTGTACCGTCTGAGTAATTGTATCAAAACATTAATGAAACTTTTTTTCTTGCAGCAGGTGATTTTTTCAACCTTTTTTATACAAAAATTTTTTGCCAAGAAATAATTATTCAGAGATCGATTTTTGCACTTATTATCCATTTTTCTTTAAATTTTTCATTTTAAAGATTTCTACTTTGACCAACTACAGTAATAAAAACTACAAAAAGAAAAAAAAATGGATTTAAAAAAAAATCAATTGTAGGATCTTGAGTTTTGAATCTTGTCTAGATCTAGGAAGTTTTACGGCCCAATCTTAGGTTTTGAATGAAACAAATATTGGTAACCCTCTTTCAAGGTACATTTAAAAAAAAAAAAAAAAAACTTCTCCCTATTCAACAGAACTGAAACAACATAAAATCAAAAGTGCTTTTCTTAACTTTCATTGTTAAAATCATTGTAAAACAAGCTCTAAAAACTGATAAAGAGCCTTTTTTCTATACGATCTGAATGTTCTCTTAATCGATAAAAGCTTGTCAGTTTATTTGCCTTTTTTTCTAAGTGGAACGATTATACAATCACTTGAATTAGTGAATCTGGTGAAGGCACGGAGGTGATCGAAGTCCAAACAAATACTGGCTCAATGCACTTTTCCGTACTGTCGGAATATTTTTAAAGCTATTTATTTTAAGCATAGCTCTTGAAAGAAAATGCTTTCGCTTTTTCCTCAAAAAGAAATACATATTATATTTGTAATTTTACGAGCAGAAAAAAATATTTATTTTCATTTCGTTACTTTATTGAGATAAGGAATTAAACGGGGTTTTGTATTCCAGTAAAAAATAAATTTTCTAAAAGATTAATGGCTCTTTCAATATTTTCAAGGCAGTTTTGCTCCCTATATAAATCAGCAACTATTTTTTCTTGCCAATACCAGTCCGGTTGGAAAATGGGACAGATACAGATGAAAGGACAAGATGTTAGCAATATGTGTTGACAATGAATAGCCATGAAATATCGTAACACACTAATTTATTACTGTAGTATACAGGGCAATATGGACTTCATGGTGCAAAAGAATGGCAACACGCTGATGACAATGCTTCAAGTACCCAGGAGAGCCCCGAAGGGATGTCACTGGGACCTCCCAAAAGTTTTCTTCATTCGACAAATTCGGACTGATCATTCGGCAAATTCAGGAATAGTATTTCAATATTTTTTTATATTGTGTGTGTGTGTAGCTGCAATCTTCTCTTTTTTTACATGCATTAATTACCTTTGAAAGTAAGGAGACCCTATTAATAAAACTTTATTCGATTGTTGCAAAAACCATTCAAATGACCAAGATGGTTTGATTTGTAAATATACATTTACATGCAATATTTTATGATCTGTCATGCAGTCACTATGTTTTAATTTGTATAAAATAATTTTTAAATTATTCAATTAACCGTTTTGACGATCTAAATTACACTGCCGTTGTTATTTATCAAAGTTCAAATGTTTGTCGATCATCTGAAAAAAAAGATTGAATATGCCCATCCTTTTTTTTTAGTGATACCTATTGTCTTTTCTCATAAAGTACCGGTAGAAAATATGAGCGTCTATGCTCGTATTTTATCATCCGATGCATTTCGGAATTTCATTCCGCAAATTGAGAATTTTCCAATCCCAAAAATTTAAGCTCGCGGCGTCCCTACAAGTAAAGAGACCTGACTAGAGATAGTTTAAAGAAGAAATTAAAATAAATTAAAAAAGGAACTGCATTTTTCGTGGTTGAAAAAAATCAATGTGAAGAAAACTGAAACACTGGATCTATTAGAGGTCAGGCCATCTTAAAACACTCCAACATGTCCGCAACCACATTCTTGGGCGTAAAACAAAATTAGAATTGTAGAGTGCGCCTCTCGAGCGGCATACTTGAGAGGTTATTCTCGTCTGACTTGTCATTTATTTCCTCCCCTTCCGCCATTCGTGGCCAGGAAATAAAACGCTGCATGTGGACACACCAGATCCGTATTTCGATTAATTCTGAAAGCTCACTTCAAGAGGAGGGGAAAGTGAATTGAAACCGCATTTTCATTCCTTAGAAGGAAAATAATAAAATCTCTGTTTCGAGCTCGATTTCGAAGAATAGCAGACGGTTTTCTCGCGGCAACAATTGAGCATTATTTCACGGGCTGAAGTGGCAACACTTGAGGGATTAATTGAAGGGAAGAATGGGGGAAATATAGATGGCGTCTATGATCTCAGAGGAAAGTGGATTAGACTTAAGTTGAAAATATTTGAATTTTCAGCCTTTTTCTAAATTGTATAGATTATTTATGTCGAAGCACATTTACATGTGCATTGATTTTTTTCCTACTCGTTAATTTATTTTTGAACAGCTTGAATTACTTCACTTATTTTTTCATTCAATGTTCTTTTACTTTTTAAGAGATGGCCCCCTTATTTATCAGACATTTGTGGTGACACTCCCATCGCAAGAAGACCACACTCAAACTGAATAGTAATCAGGAGAGACATTAGAAATTTTTAGCTAGTTTTGAAATCGAATTTTCATTTTAATCCACATTTATTTGAGATTGAATAAGATCTAGCATCCAAGTACGTCACTTGGTACATTTTTAACTTTTGGCTATTTTAATTTATTTATCTCTAATGCAAACTAAAAATTTCGTAATTGGCGACATTTATCAAATTTATTTTCTAAACTCTACGATTTTCATATACTTGTAGATGCCGCGTTGTCGCCAAGGGAGAATGTAATCAAGGCGTCAAAGCAGGGGACTTTAAATTATGCCTCAGTTGCCACATTTCAGGCAACAAACGTGTTCTCTTGGTTAGATAAGTCGAAAAACATATGTTTTCTACTGCTATTCACTTCCTGTGTGCTTAAACATTTAACAGCTGCCATCCGACAATAAGTTATTCGCCTAAAACCTGTGTTTTGTAGATTAGCGTTTTGTTAATGTAGATTGTCCCAAACTTTATTTCCAGTTATTACTCGAATTAGCTCGAACAATTAAAAAAGGAATCGAAATAGAGGTAGGCCGTTAGTAAAGAAAAATATCTCACTAGTCACCAAAACATACCTTGCTCTACATAAACCTGCCTTGACACTATACTTCCACTTCTGAATTATGACTTTTCTTCACTTTTAATAAGTGATTAGTTTTCTTGAATGACCATTTAAAATATTGATATATTTTTATTTATTCACATTTATTTATTTAATTTTTTTAATTACGCTTGAGAAAAATAATAAAATAACTAATGCCTCTCCTCAATCATGGCATAACGCAATGCGCTGCTAGCAACCCATATGTTTCGATATTTGCCTTGACGTACAATTGCTAGTCATTTTAGCACCACTGCTGTACCTCTAGATTTTGATACAGGTTGCTCAAAAACGTTTAGAAATCGTATTCAAGGTTATATTTTTAGGTTTAATATTTATCAAGGGATGTCAAGAGCAAGAGCTTTGCATGCTACATTTTCAAACGGCTGTTAGGAATTCATCCTCTGACAGCCGAATCGTTCTCTTCTTAAACATTTGCTGCTTCAGCGTTTTTTAATGAATGAATATGGAATGAATGCCTGGTCTCTCATAATCTGTTCCCAAAGAATCTTTCTCACGCTGTTCATTTTATCATATGAAAACATCGACCAGGAATAGAGCTGTTTACTATGTGGGGAGATCTAGTTGCTTTCTCTGCACTCACATATTGTTAGCCGAGAAACAACTTTTACAGAAATTCTTGACCTTAAGGTGTTACTTTACAGTGACGTTGATTTTTTTATTGCAGTTTCCCAATCATGTTGCATTGCTTCATATCCATGTCAGGCAGTTTTGAAGTAAGATTATTTTTCTTAATCAGTGATTTTATTCACGGCAGATTTTTTTTTTTTTTTAATTTGTAGCTATCATGAATTATTTTTTTTCTTCACTTGACCGCACACTGCAAAAAATGAACTGTTGTTTTTACAGAATAATGCTGGCAGCTGAGGTTTCAATTTAAAACTGTAAAATGCGTGGTAATAAATTGTAAAATTAGCAATTTTACTGTTTATTACTATAAATTAGCAATTTTACAGTTTAGTACTGTAAAATGAGCAACTTTACAGTTTATTACTGTATAAAAAAAATTTTTATAAAAAAAAATGTAAAACCGACTTCAAAAACGCAGCTGAAAATTGCTCTAAAAAGTAAAAAATAAATTTATTCTTTGAACACCATCGATACTAGTTTTAAACATGAGTTTTTTGAAGTCGGTGCCGAAACAGTTAATAAAATCATTCGTGCCCATTCTTCGGTTACATGTTTCATAATAAAAACAACCATAAATGTTTCGTAATCAATTTCAAGTGGTTTTTGAGAGGAAAAATCAATCAAATGGTACAATCAATGGGTACGAATGATTTTATTAACTGTTTCGGCACCGACTTCAAAACTCATGTTTAAAACTAGTATCGATGGTGTTCAAAGAATAAATTTATTTTTTACTTTTTAGAGCAAGTTCGTTTTCAGTTGTGTTTTTGAAGTCGGTTTTACTTTTTTTTTTAAATAAAATTTTATTTTTACTTCATTCTTTTCAGTGTAAATGAAAACCCGGAAGAGTGTCATGTTGCCATCATGACGCTTCATCTCACTTCATTAACGCGTCCAAAATTTTGAACGATTGCCACTAAAAAAAAATTGTGTTAATTTCTGGGATTTAATTAAAGCATGTTTAAAATAAAAGTTTTCAGCCGATTATACGGATAAAACTGGCCAACAGGTTAATCTGCAAAGTGGCCATTTACTGCCGATTCATTATTAGTGCATCACTAAATTTAACCTTTAAAAGTTTAGGTGATGGGACCTGATAGGAGCCTGGAAATATATTTTTCAAAAAATTGCGGAAATCAGGAATAAATATTTTCCATCAGTAAAACTGCGGTTTTCATGCCGCATAAGCATAAGCGCATGACGTAGACGCTGCATTTTTTTCTGCAGCTTGAAAATCCACCGACTAGCTCGAGGATCGAACTGATGCTCTTGCCAATGAGAGCCCAGCGTCTTTACCGTAAAGCCACTCTATCGGCGAGCGACATAGCAAAGAGTTCACATTAAATTCCGTTCATGATGAGCAAAGAATATGCGCAGGAACGGAATTCTGAAGATTTCCCTCAATTTCTTCAAGATTCCGTTCTCAAACCCCGCATCATGAGACCATGGGACCACATTACAAGGCTTGAGATGAGCCTTGAATATTCAATACAAAACTCGGAAATGATATTAGAAGTTCCAGCTATCTGCCCTGGAGTTGAATTGATACACAAAATACTGGATTAGATTGATGAAAGCCTTCGAAAATTGAGTTTTAAAAATTTAATCATTATTTAATGGGAAAATTACCTGAAATTTACTGTTTTCCATAATTACCGTTCTTAAACCCCGCATCATTGGACCATGGGACCACCAGGAAGGTGTACCCTTTCAAACAAAAAAAAAATATTATCGAAATCGGACTATTCAGTAAAAAGTTATGCGTGGTCATACATTAAAATATATATATATATATACCGGTCGACTAGAGAACCTCCTCCGTGTTTTCGTCGCTTAAAAAGTAGAAATTTTTACAGTTCATTATTATAAAATTAGCTGTATTTTACTGTAAAAACAACATTCATTTTTTACAGTGTCGGGCTGTCGGGTCCTATCTCAATTTGTAATAACGTAAAACATAATTTGAATTCAAGACATCATTCAAAGAATGCCAGAGGGGATGCATTTCGTTTTTTTTTTTCAATCTAATTTTATTTTCGAAATACGCTGTTACACCAAAAATACAAAATGTATTTCCGCCCTGAAAGGTGAAAGCCAATTATATTAGAGGAAACACGAGAGCCACTCTCAGTCGGTGTCTGAAAACTATTTAAATAGTAATGCTTATGTTTTCTAAGAACTTGATGTCCCAAAACTCATTTACATGTTTTTGCATATAGGGAGGAAAGTCACAGTGCAAAATGTTAATGAAGCTCAACTCATCAAGGAAATTGCCTTCCTGCAACACCTGTCAATGGTTGGAAAAGAATTTAAATGATTCAGAGCTTGCTGATTCAATAGAATGGAATCAAGATTTCAATGCTCACCATTTTCTGCTGTAAAAATAGGGAAACGAAAGGGAGGAAGGATTCGAAGCGAAGTGAAAGTAATTTTGGATAGCTTTCCCCCTTTACGAACCATTATTTTAATTCATGAAAGTTTATTTTTATTGGTGCATGGCTGCAGACAGCCAAAGCGGGGTTCTTGTCAGTTTGGTCTTCGCCCCCCCCCCCCCTCTCCATAAAATTTACGCTACTAATATTCCTATTAGGACTTACTAATATCCCTTAATTCCCCCCCCCCCCGGTCTCGTTTTTTCGACTAGGCTGATATGGCCTCTCGGTGGCCCTGCGTGGTTGTCCACAAAGGATGTCACATTTTGATCGGGTAGTGGGATTCATGAAAAAGTTTGTCAAAGAGGAGGAAGGAGTCCCTTGAAGTGTGACATTGCATATTTTGGTTGAAATAAAAACATATGTTTTATTATTATTATTATTATTATTATTGATAAAATATGTTTATGTGACATAACGGGGGTGTTGTGTGACATTATATGGGGACACTTGTTACAAAGAGAAAAAGGCGTCAATTTTATCGAAACAAGTGCGACATCGTCATGGGCGCATTAATGATAGGTCGCGGTGACCTCTCAAAACATTCCTTATTCGTTTGTTTTTCAAACGATTCGGCAACTTTGGGTACAACATTGCAAAACTAAGATTCTGTTTTGTAGGTTTTTTTTTTTTTTCATGGTTATTTAACAAATCATATTATTAGATATGAATATAGAACAGAAAACAAACTTCCTCAATTTCCCGCCGTTTAACCAAACGGTTGCAGAGGGGAGAAGCAATTGATGCACACTTTCTATTAACCATCGCTGTGTTCGTTGCAGGAACAGACCTATTATCGGGGCAATAAATTACCTCCTTAATCCGAGACCGCGCCCAGGAGCGGCACGTCCTTTGACTCGTCGCATAAATAATAATCGCCTAATAATAAAGGTCAAGGCGTCGTTCGAAGACTTCCAAAATGGCCTCCGTAAACGAGGAAGTGGCTCCGAATTGTTATGATGAGTGTGTCTCACGGTCGCAGGCAACGGACGGACGCCTATTGTTTTAAGATTCGCGTTGTTTTTCGATTGAGGTTTGGAAACATTTTGCTGAGATGTGTTTTTAATCTAATTGTTTTCGATTTGGAGAAGTCGAGATTGGCGATCTCTCTAGATTTTGTTTTGTGGTTTTTGGCATGTGGAGAGGAAGCGGTTGAAGTGCGTTGCCTTTTTAATGAGTGCATGCCAGATGGTGTTTGATGTAGAATGCGAAGTGTTTTGCCGATGTAATTTATGAAATATTGTTTGTGTAACATTCGGTGTTTCATAATAAAATATAGAATCTTTGTTCCAGCGGAAAACAGAATTATGAATCAATTTACACTTTAAAGTAATTTATTAAGAAACATTTTGAGTGGCGACTATACGCCAGTATAATACTATATTGTACATCACACATTTACAAGTATGGTTGTTAAGTTTAACAAGCTGGGACACAATAGTGAATCTTGGTTACAGTTAACTTGTACCTACTTAGTTCATACATTACACATTACAGTTTGATTGTGGTGGCGAGCAAGGACATGTATTTTCATTGAAACTACCCTCAAAATATTGTATTAAAATTTTTGTAACTGTTTAGAATTTACATGTTTAAATGTGCTTATTTTGTGATAGGAACAAGAAGTTCTGTAAAGAACTAAACGAGCCTACTTTCCCGTACATCGACATCGGCGTTCTAGCATCTGATCATTATTCTCTTGATTATCTGAGACTGAAAATTAAGTCAAACATACCTTTTTAGCACTTAAAGCTGATTTCTAAAAGCAAAATGTACCCCTCTCATCAGATGAAATAGACACGTAAAAAGTAAATAAACGAATAAATAAAGTTTTGTCGCACCTTTTAAAGAATGTAACTGTTACAGTTCTTCCGTAGAAAAAATCCTCAATCGTTTTCAAAAAAAAAAATCAATCAATCAAAATACAAAAAGCATCAAAACACATTTTATCAAAGAAAGAAAAAAAAAAAGAAAAAAGAAACTCGTCCGTCAATAAAATGTCTCGAATTTCACTTTTAATCCGTTGCCAGTTGTAAAATATAAAGACAGAATAAAATGCCCTCGTGAATGAAATATTTTTTTTACAAAAAAATCGTCTGCCAAAAAAATAATAATAATAATAAATAAAATAAAACAAATGATTAAATAAACAAAAAATCGTCTGCACAGTCAGTAATTTTTTTTCTGAGCCTGCATTTCCGCCATGTTTGCGGAGTCGGAGTCGGAATCAGAGTCCTCACAGAAGATTACTCAGAAAAGTACTTTACAAATATTATTTATCAAAATCATTTTCTTACAAAGTTAGTTTGAAGGAAATCCGACTTTAAGTTCAGGATCAACATTCAACTAAAATTCCCCGTAGACGCTAATGTTAATTTTTTTTTCTGAACGGTTCAATATTGAACGAAAAATGGTTCAAATCAAAAAGCGAAATATGGGAATGTATGGGAAAGCCTCTCCGAGATCTTTCAAACAAAAAAAAGTTTATTCCATTCAGACGGTTCACTCAAAAGTTATTAGGTGGGGAAAGGTTGCTTGAACGGTTCAATGTTGAACCAAAAATGTTCAAATTGAAAATTTAAATACGGTAATAAAGTATCCTTGCCGAGATGCTTCGAACAAAAAAAAAGTTTATTTAAATCGGACTGTTCACTCAAAAGTTATTAGGGGTGACAGCTTGTTTGAACGGTTCAATGTTGAACGAAAAATTGTTCAAATCGGAAATGTAAATACGGGAATGAAGTATCCTTGATAAGATCTTTCGAACAAAAAAAGTTTGTTCAAATCGGACTGTTCACTCAAAAGTTAGCATCGCGGGACAGGTTGTTTGAACGGTTCAAAGTTGAACCAAAAATTGATCAAATCGAAAAATCAAATATGGGAATGAGCTGTACTCGCCGAGATCTTTCCAAAAAAAAAGTTTGTTAAAATCGGAATGTTCATTCAAAAGTTATTAGGGGGGGGGGGGGACAGACAGACCGACCGGCCGACCAAACGACCGACACACACACACACAAATTCCCCATCTCAATACCCTACTTTCAAATTTTTAATTTTACGATATTCATTTTACCTTTTTATTTCTTTTTGGCTTTTTTTCGGACTTGGCGATATTTTTTAGATGCATTAAGGCTACAGTGGACAAATAAAACTGATTTTTTTCAATTATTGATTTATATGTCTAAAACTTTGTGTGGTTGTATTATTGTATATTTACTACATCTAAAAGCATAAAAAACACAAATTAGTGCAAAAACAAGGAATACTTTTTTTCAAATTTCAAATTTAAATATTTTGTGAGCAAAATTTCAAAATGTTCCAGGCGTCGCAATTTTTTTTCAAACTGGGAATTTCCAATCATTAGGCATGATTGCATAAAACAATGCATTACATGCAATGTTTTATGTGATAGTTTCTAAAAGATGGCTAAAAATGAAAATTTATATGATTTTTTCAACTGAAAATTTTTATTTTCAGCCATCTTTAACCCGTTCGGGACGGCAGCCCGCAGAAGAAAACGCTCTCTCAGGCCGGCAGCTGTTACCGCGAACTGCACTCACGGGCCGGAGCATTTTCTCCCACTAAGCCTAATTCGCGATTTCGAAAACTACGCATTACATAATAATCGATAAAATGTACACTTTTCATAGAAATGACACCATTTTTGAAGATGAGATTAAATATAACATATTTTCAATCATAACCAAAAAAAATTATTAAAATAACTGATATTTAACATTAAAAATATAAATTTATTGTATTTTTCTGCAACTAAAACTACCTAAATTAAACACTAAATATTGATACTAAATAGAAAAGAAACATGAAAAATCTTCACACTTAACATCATGACACACATTAATAATGAGGATTATTGCAATAATTAATTTTGTAAAGCGGTATGAAAAATTTCAAAACACGGATAGACCGACATTGCACATTTTGCATTCGTAACCAGTTTCACGTCTTTTATTGTGCTTTGAACAAACTGCACATCTCCTTTGAAGCTTTTTTCCATCTTTTCCAAATGAATACTAAAGTAAAACCTAAGTTAGAATGTCTCCCATAAAAAGCCCCATCCTTAAAACAGAACCGAAACTATTAACGCTTTTAAAATTAATTAATACGCTCTTCACCACGTGTTGCAGCCTAATAAATCTCAGACACTTGATATTCCCCTCTCTAACGTCAGAGAGATATGTATAAAGGAACCAGAGCAATCTTTTGAAAAAAAAATTTGAATAAGCAACGCCTGCCTTCATCACGTGCTTCTTTTTAAACCGCTTGTGTTTCTGTTTTCATCACCGCGAACCCAATAAATCTCTCAGATATTTCACATACCCTCTGTTCTGACGTCAGAGAGATATCTATATAAAGGAACCAGAAAAATCAATGAAAAATAAGTGGATAAGTAACGCCATCTGATAGAAGTATTTCGTTCCAAAAGTGCGCCGTAAATATGCGACGGTAGGCCCTAAAAGACATTTTTCGCTGTCGTATATTTACGTCGGTCGGCCACGTAGGGCAGCTCGCGCTGTCGTACATTTACGGCGCTCGTCCCGAACGGGTTAATAAACTATCTCATAAAACATTGCATGTAATGCATTGTTTTGTGCAATCATGTCTAATGATTGGAAATTAAGTGGAAATTCAAAGTTTGAAAAAAATTTGCGACGCCTGGAACTTTTGAAATTTTGCTAAAAAATTAGTTAAATTTGAAATTTGAAAAAAAAAAAGTATTCATTGTTTTTGCACTAATTTGTGTTTTTTATGCTTTTAGATGTAGTAAATATACAATAAGCACACAAAGTTTTAGACATATAAATCAATAATTGAAAAAAATCAATTTTATTTGTCCACTGTAGCCTTAAGCCACTTTTAATATTTTTTCGTCTTTCTTTTTTTTTTTTAACGGGAAAGTAGGCTAAAATGGAGGTATCACGGTTCGGAAAATTCGTTCAACTCAACTTCCAATGCAACCGCAACTTCAACTTTTCATTCACCTACCAGCCAGAAATAGCATAGCACGGCGATGTTCTGTCTAAAATTGACTGTAGAGTAAAAGATGAATTTTGAAGCACAAAGATGAACCCCTTGACAAAACTAAAAGAAGAGTAAAATTGCGTATTTTGGCCCTTTAATTTCGGAATTTTTCCCGAAAAGAGATCCCAATCATTTTGATAATTTTACCAAACATTATTTTTAAAGACTTCGAATTCGAAAACAATTCGACGGGCTATTTCCCCCTTTTTTTTCTCCTCCAAATTGGCCAGAATTTTTGGCAGTTTTCTTTTGAAGTATTTCTAGCAGTACAAGGAATCTCTGCACCTCCTTTCTTTTTCTAACTTCTCCAAAAATAGCTCCAAAATCGGTTTTTCGTAGGAGTGCTGCGGAATCTCTTATTCACCCCGTAACTTTTTAGGGGGGGGGGGGAGTCTTGTGAAAATTCGTCGATTTTGCCTTTTTCTTCTCTTGTCGGAGGTTTTTTATAAAACTTTTGGCCCCTCCCAGGAAATATTCCTAGGGGCGCCACTGAATAACCGCCCTCTTTGGAGTTTTAAAACATTCAATTCCCTACTCCTACTCCTTCCCAAAAATCAGTTTAACTTCTCCCACAACACAAGACCAAGGGACTCGTAACCAGAGGGTCCCGAGTTCGATCCCAGCTGATCAAAGATCCAGTCCATCAATAATGGTAAATGGGGGAAGTTAAATATGGGTCTTGGTCGCAAAGTCCTCCAAGCGAATTAATACCTCTGTGGTATTGAACCAAGGGTATGCTTGGCTCCTGGTCCGGATCAAATAAACAGGGCCCTCTTTAGGGCCCCATCCAACCGTTTGAACTACGTGCATTGGTAGGTCCAAGAGACTCCGGAGGAGCGGAATGAAATGAAACATAAGATCAAAATGTTAATCTTTCCGCAGTAGGAAAGCTACAAAATAAGAAACTAAGAGAGCAAAAACGAACAACAGCACTACAATTGTTTCTGAACGTTAATGCACGTTTTAGAGTCTGTACCTGTAGCTGCTGAAACTCCATAAAAATACCGAATGCGCAAAAACTAGTACCTGCAACGAAGCAAACTAGTAAAAAAGGGATGATTAGTTTTTATGCACCAGATTCGTTTTCCTCGAACATATATCACGAGCAAGAAGAAGCAGAAACACGGCAAAGGTCAAACTGCGAAGCGACAAATAAAAGCACTTGAGGAGCCGAGCAATGCGGAAAGACGGGATGATAATTTTTTTTACACGTCCTTGATAAAGCATTCGAAACGACGAAAAGAAATCATTGCAACATCTGGAGAGTTAGTTATGTTATCTTCTTTTTTTCTTTTCTTTTTACCTTCTCGGGAAATAAATACTGAATTTAATAGCCTATTTGTTAAATCGTTGGCAGGCGGACGTGTAGGAAATGTAGTTTTTGACACTTTTGGGATGCTTCAAAAATATTGCCTTAAAAGGAAGGAAAAAAACTTTTTGTTTGAAGTATGTTTCCAGGAGCGCCCGGATGGGAGGTCACGGGAGGTCGCTGTGACCTCCCAAAAAATTCTTCATTCGGCACATTTAGTCTGACGATTTGGCAAATTTGGGGGCATAAGTGCAATTTTCAAATATCCGAATGTCTATAGACAGATGAGTGAATACCCGAATTTTGTCATTCGGCGAAATTGGGTTCCGCTCGGCAAATTGAGGATTGATGACCTCCCAAACATTTATGTTCAGGGCGCCCTGTATGTCGCGAGTTCAAATAAGAATTAATGAAGCTGAAAAACAAATTGGAGCTTTTTGTGTTCTTTTAGGTCAGGAGTATTCAATCTTTTCTACTTTGGGCAACCTAGGCCCAGTGCTTCTCCCCACCCCTCCCCAAGAAAAAAAAGGATTTTCCTTTGGAACCCTTTGAACGCACCGTTTTCTTGAAAGAACCTCTTGATCGATGAGCAGAGAAAGTAGGATATTAAAGTTTTATTCTAGCAAAATGTTAAAAATATTTTTCTTTAATGGCAGAACAATCATTTTGATAAGATAATGAATGAAAAGGAAGCTTAGGGGGTTCATTCGTGCTCAAAAACCCCCGACATAATGACATAATGGCGAAACCTCCGGGTTCAATATGAAACACAGGGGTACATAAAAGTACAAAAAGAGGAATGGAGAATTTCTATTAGTTTTCTCGTTCCTTTATCGAATTCATGCCATCAAAATTTTGTTTTTTCAGCTGTCTTGCTTCTTGCATATTTTTTACATCGAAGTTTCACAACAGTCCAGTAGAGAATAATGATTCGGATAATTTGTAGTGCTGCCATCTAGGAGCATTTTTTGCACACAATTCTATATATTTTTAAAAATATTTGTAGTTGTGCAAGTTAATAAAAATAAAACTTTGTTTAACGCATTGTAACTGAATGAATTTCTGTGCCCATCTATATATATATAGATACATATGTTTCTATACATTAGGGTGTGGTCCTTATTTTTCAACTTTGTTTTTCATTTCATTTTTTTACATCCGGTCTTAACACCTGAAAAGAAATAGGTCATTTCCACAATTTTAAATGGTTGTAAATGTGAAATAAAAAAAAATATATTTCTCTTCAAATGTAAATGCATTTTTAAACTAAATTTTACAAAACCAAATGCGCATCAAAATATAATTTTAAATTTATTAATATAGTATAAAGCAAACGAGAGAACAACGAATTCAAATGGCGAGACAATCCGAGTGGAACTGCTTACAGTTCCAAGGGACAGTGAGCGACTGCTTACCGGGTCGGTAGCCCTCTCGTGTGCTGAAGTAACGAATGTTAATGGAATCTAAGATATTCCAATTCTTATTTTAGTTAATACGAAAATTAGAAAAAAAAAAAAAACATTTCAAATTAAAATGTATGTCCCCCCCCCCCTTATTTAAAAACTTCTGAAAAAATAAACGAAACAGAAGTATTTTGATCAGACAGATAAGGTTCAGTTCATCATGTTACATTCACAGTCGCTACCGACATATTTTCATTTCTAATTTCGTAAAACAACAAATGAAAATCATAGTACAGAAAAATACAAGGGTCACTGAAATATGATTTAAAGATAAAATAATAATAACAATAATAAATAATAAGTAAATACAGTGAGCAAGATTTAAAATATTGTGATAAATAGTCATACTAGTAGTTCTAAGTGTTTAAAAGTAAACAACGAAAGTAAACTGAAACTGTATTTAAAGCAAAAACTTTAAAATAAAATAAAATAAAAGAAAAAAAAGATCGAAGATATATCATTGAAAAGTACGACATTAGTCTCAAATGTTAAAAGTCTTTTACTAGGTCGCAAACACATGTATTCCAAGCAAATAAAAATATCAGGCTGAAAATTGAAGATTGCACTATCCAGGGGTGTCCATTCCCCCCAAGCTCAATGGCGCAAATTCCCCCCTCCAATTTTTCACATCCCTTTTGTGCTTTTTATTTTTATTTTTGCCCCTCTTTTTTATTTTATTTATTTATTTAAATATTATTTATTTATTTATTTATTTAAATATTATTTATTTATTTTTTAAATTATAACTATTATTTTTTAACATATAATTAATTTTTTTTAAAGTTCGAATTATGCTCAGAATAGAATCGCCTTTTTTCCCTCCTACACTAGGGTGGGGCGAAAAAAAAAAAAGTTTTTTAGATCAACTTCTAATAGTTGCCAAAAGTTGTCTTTGGTGATAGTTAGCTTTTGTGCAAAATTTGAGAAAAATCGGTTAATATCTTCAGGGGGCGCTGCGATCGCAAAGTTTTACCATAGCTTTATTATGGATTTTATGGTTAAAATATCAAAAAGAATGCCTTTAGCTAGTCTCTTTGCGTTTTTTTTTACTAAAAAGATGTTTTCATGCATTAAAAGCATATGAAATAACTCATAAACATTATTTTATATGATATATTTATATTTAAAAAAAAAAACTTTTTTCACGTTTTTGTTTCTTTTTAAATGCTTGAAATATAAATATATCATATAAAATAATTTTTTGTGAGTTATTTCATATGCTTTGAATGCATGAATATATTTTATGAGTAAAAAATGCAATGAGATTAGCTAACGGCATTGTTTTTCATATTTTAACCATAAAATTCCGATAAAAGCTATGCTAAAACTTTGCGATCGCAGCGCCCCCTGAAGATATTAACCGATTTTTCTCAAATTTTGCACAAAAGCTAACTATCACCAAAGACAACTTTTGGCAACTATTAGAAGTTGATCTGAAAAACTTTTTAATTTTCGCCCCACCCTATTCTACACATTCCAAGCACATACACAAGCATACACAAAAAAAAAAGAGTAAAAATAAATAAATAATAATAAAGAAATAAAATAAATAATTTAAATTAAAAAAATAAATTAATGAATAATTTTTATTCAAAAAATCCGTAAATATTTTAAATTAATAAAATGAATTAACAAATAATTAAAACGAATAAATTAGTTTACAAAAAATCCCCCCCCCCAAAAAAAATTTTTTTGATGGCGCAACTTGCGCCATAATCCCCCCTTGTGGGCACCCCTGGCGCTATCGAAAACCAAAGCACTGAAATGGTTTTAGAAGAAAAACATTTGGAAAGGCTTAATGGCTTATTTGGAAAGGTCATAACATTATATTATTTTGGAAAGGCCACAACATTTTTTATTAATAATTGAAACATTAAAAGAAGGCAGGGAAGTAGTCAGGGAAGAGGAAAGAACGAAGATCCCCGAACCTTAAACCTTCAATTTACGTCGCAAAAGGTAACCTAAAAGTGCATTTTTGAAACTTAAATTTTGAAAGAATTTTGTAGCAGAGTTCTCGAACTTCATTATTTCCCACATTTTTATCACAGATGGTCTACAACTACGTATTTAAGACTTCAATTTCAAGTCTCGAGAAAGAGCGCCCACCCAAAAAGCCCAGGAGAAACGCCCCCTCACCATCCAAAAAAAAATCATTTTTAGGACTTCAATTTGGAGAAAACTTTCGAACCTCACTTCAACCTTCCCGTTCCCTAAAAACCACGAAAACTTGACTAAAATTTTGTTTTAGAGTTTTCATTTCAAGACTCTTTACAGGGAAAAAGCCTTCAACCCCACTGATAACATCATCGAAGATGAACTGCAATTGCGCATTAAAACCTAACTGTGTATGCTTTCCGGGAGAACGTACATTAGTCCAGGATCTGACAGCACTTCTGTAGGAATGTTTGAGTAGGGGGAATTTTTTTTCAAAAATGTTTAGCAGGTGCCCTAGGAAGTATTTTGGACTCGGGTGGACATCCGCCACCTGGTACATTTTTTTGCTATGACGTCATCAAAGATGGCGGCCATTTTGGTTCTCATAAATGCTAAAAAATGCCCAGCACTTGTGCAGGAAATTTAAAATTTGAGAATTTCTTTTCAAAAATGTTCAGTAGGTGTCCTAGAAAGAATTTTAGACTCGGGTGGACACCCGCCTCCTCTTAAATCTTCCGGTTATGACGTCATCAAAGATGGCCGCCGCTCGATCGTATAAATGCTCATATCTATATTGATATTTGACCGATTTGCATGAAAATTACAATTTTTTTACTAATTTGTCTGATGCTTATTTGTTTTTTAGCTGCACTGTTAGAAATTTACTCAAAAATGAAAATTTAAAATAAATTTATTTATTGATTTTTATTTTCAACTACCATAACTTAACCATAAAAAATGGTATTAACCCTTTATTTGTGCGAGAAACTGCTAACTCTCCTCTGCTTGCATGCCAAAAGATACAACCGTATTACAAATCAGTAAATTTAAATTTATATAAAATAGATATGAATGAGACAAAATACGAAAATTCCGACATGTTGTAGCAGTTAAGGAGAAGTACTTGATCTCTTTATCACAGTTCCGAATTTATTGTTGATTATGATTTTTCTTCCTAACATTCGAAGACCCGTCTTTACTATCCTGTAGTGCTAAAGGTACAATGTGCAAAAATATTGTCTCAATTAATGGTGCGTGGCACTCGTTGCACTAGAAGGTGGCAAATTCTCAAGGCCAATATTCTTCACGTGATCATACGCTGTATTTCTTAGTTCATCTAAAAATTTACATAATGATCCTTTTCGTATTACCTGCACAACGTATTCTTTTGCTGATTCGCGAATTTTTTCTACGTATTCCAGTCGGATGATATACCAATTTTCTCCAAATATTTCGTACAAACATAATGAAGAGCTGTTTTTTTAGTGTAAAATGTACTCCAGTAGTTTGATCCAGATATTGCGTGGATGGTTGGTAAGTTTTCATCTTTGTTTCGGTGAGTATTATGAGCAAACAAAAGTCTCGTAGAATCCATAACTCCAGTGTACCCCTAAAGTTCCGCTGCTTCCTCTGCTGTCAAGCAAATTATAATGATGCCCAATTCCTGATAATGCCCAAAAGTTGTTGATTAGGATAGGCAGAGTAGCATCTTGAGAGATTTTAATGACATGTATAAAAATACTGCTTACCTTGTTTCTAAGCGTTCGGATTCTTTAGGGGAAAATTTGCTCTAATTGTAAAAAATATTATGCTCTTCCACAGCACTTTGTGATGCTCCCAATATATGATTTAAATAATAATAATAATAAAAAATAGTTATTACTTTCAAGGGTTTGTTTTTATTTGTCATAGCCTTTCGTGCAAAAAAGTTCACTGTATAACAGGACTTTTCATCAAACAAGGTTTCTTCTCTTGTGTTGCCATAAGATTTTTCTAGCTCTTTTTACAATGCACCTATTTGTAATCTTAACATAAACTCTTGTTCATTTAACAATGAACAGTTTTCAGATGGTTCATACTGAAAGAGCTCTTCCACGTTAGAGGAACGAACTAAAAGTTTTCGTATCATGATGTGAGGCTGACTGTTTGACTTCTTTTTACTGGCTTTCCTTATGGTAGTACAAGCATTTTGTGTTTTGTTGCAAGGAAATACTGGCAATATGGCTTTAAGAATGGAGCTTGAGCTATCGTGACTCTCTTCCTCTTGTATCGTGTTAAGTACAGTCACCGGTATTAAAAAAGTTTTACAGATTTTCAATTGTATCTTGTGAAGCAACCAACAAACGTACTGGCTTCACAAGATACAATGAAAAATATATAAAACTTTTTTAATACTGGTGACTGAGCTTAATACAAGGGAAAAAGAGTCAAGATCGCTCAAGCTAAATTCTTAAGGCCATATTGCCAGTATTTCCTTGCAACAAAACACAAAATGCTTGTAGTACTACCACAAGGAAAGCCGGTAAAAAGAAGTCAAACAGTCAGCCACACATCATGATGCGAAAACTTTTAGTTCGTTCCTCTGACGTGGAAGAGCTCTTTCAGTATGAACCATCTGAAAACTGTTCATTGCTAATGAACAAGAGTTTATGTTAAGATTACAAATAGGTGCATTGTAAAAAGCGCTAGAAAAATCTTATGGCAACATAAGAGAAGAAACCTTGTCTGATAAAAAGTCCTGTTTTTAGTGAACTTTTTTGTACGAAAGGCTATGACAAATAAAAAAAAACTTTGACGAAGTAGTAACTGTTTTTTTTAATTATTATTATTATTTAAATCATATATTGGGAGCATCACTAGGTGCTGTGGAAGAGTATAATATTTTTTACAATTAGAGCAAATTTTCTCCTAAAAAGTCCGAAAGCGTAGAAACAAGGTAGCAGTATTTTTGTACGCGTCAATAAAATCTCTCAAGATGCTACTCTGCCTATCCTAATCAACAACTTTTGGGCATCATCAGGAAACAAACTGATCTTACAGCGTGGAAAGACCTGGACATAATAAATTGCTTGATAGCAGAGGAAGCAGACTTCGAGACTAATGGTGTTAGCTTTATTTCCCAGGTATACTCTTATTCAGCGATTTGGTGTTTAGGAACTTTAGAGGTACACTTGAGTTATGAATTCTACGAGACTTTTGTCTGCTTATAATACTCACCGAAACAAAGATGAAAACCTACCAACCATCCACGCAATATCTGGATCAAACTACTGGAGTACATTTTACACTAAAAAAACAGCTCTTCATTATGTTTGTACGAAATATTTGGAGAAAATTGGTATATCATCCGACTGGTATACGTAGAAAAAATTCGCGAATCAGCAAAAGAATACGTAGTGCAGGTAATGCGAAAAGGGTCATTATGTAAATTTTTAGATGAACTAAGAATTACAGCGTATGATCACGTGAAGAATATTGGCCTTGAGAATTTGCCACCTTCTAGTGCAACGAGTGCCACGCACCATTAATTGAGACAATATTTTTGCACATTGTACCTTTAGCACTACAGGATAGTAAAGTCGGTTCTTCGAATGTTTTTTTGGAGAAGAAAAATCATAATCAACAATAAATTCGGAACTGTGATAAAGAGATCAAGTACTTCTCCTTAACTGCTACAACATGTCGGAATTTTCGTATTTTGTCTTATTCATGTCTATTTTATATAAATTTAAATTTTCGTTGCTATCGCTTGGACAGCAAGACGTTTTACTGATTTGTAATACGGTTGTATCTTTTGGAATGCAAGCAGAGGAAAGTTAGCAGTTTCTCGCACAAATAAAGGGTTAATACCATTTTTTATGGTTAAGTTATGGTAGTTAAAAATAAAAATAAATAAATAAATTGATTTTAAATTTTCATTTTTGAGTAAATTTCTAACAGTGCAGCTAAAAGATAAATAAGCATCAGACAAATTAGTAAAAAAATTGCAATTTTCATGCTAATCGGTCAAATATCAACATAGATATGAGCATTTATAGGATCGAGCGGCGACCATCTTTGATGACGTCATAACCGGAAAATTTAAAAGGAGGCGGGTGTCCACCCGAGTCTAAAATTCTTTCTAGGACGCCTACTGAACATTTTTGAAAAGAAATTCTCAAATTTTAAATTTCCTGCACAAGTGCTGGGCATTTTTTAGCATTTATGAGAACCAAAATGGCCGCCATCTTTGATGACGTCATAGCAAAAAAATGCACCAGGTGGCGGATGTCCACCCGAGTCCAAAATACTTCCTAGGGCACCTGCTAAACATTTTTGAAAAAAAATTCCCCCTACTCAAACATTCCTACAGACTACAGAAGTGCTGTCAGATCCTGGACTACATCCACCTCTCACCAACATCATAAAATTTCGTTTGAAGGGCTTCAATTTTTAAATTATTCTGGGGAAGAGTCTTTAAAAACTCTTCCCCCTAACATCATTGAAATTGAAAGTCGACAAAAATTATGTTTTTGGAGTTTCAATTTCGAAACATTGCTGGTCCCCCAACTATATTTAGAACTGCAACTTTGAAAAAATTCGGGGGAGGATCATTGAACCCCTTTCTCCTTCACATGATACAGAGATACACTACAGCTGCGTGTGTAAAATTTCAAAAAATAATAGTCTTGCAGGTTAAAACGGAATACCCTGTATAAATAAAATGAGTGTGCTTGAAAAAACAAAAATTTCGTTCCTTAATTGGCCATTAGTGTGATTGTCGGTTACTGCAATCGCAATTTAAAATGACTAATGTTCCACCTGCTGTTAATTGCAGTCAACTTGCGTTAGGTTCGTCCTTCTTATTTTTTATAAAAGCTTGCTTTCACGCATTAGTACATTTTGACTGAATTTGCACCAAGTTCCTGATTTTTCAAATTTTTCAGTTATGAATCAGCCATGTGTGGTAAGTATGCATTTTGATGTGTTTTTATTTTCTGATAAATAATTATTTAATGCTCCACGTAAGCAACAAATTAATTTGTAAGTTTCACCACAGGTACCAATCAATAGCGTACCCAGGGGGTCCAGCGCCGGGAGAGGAGCGCCTAAGAAACTGCGCCCCTCCCCGCTTATTGTCGCCTTGATGTGAGGTCACGAGAAGCCACTGTGCCCTCCTAAGATGATTCCTTATTCAGAAGGGAAGTTGGATAGGGACAAGGGCGTTTGTTGTTGGTGAAAACTAGAAGACATACACTTTTAGTATTTATAAATGAAGGGCTTGGGAGATGAAGGGGTAAAGTGACAAAACAGAAATTGTGAGTAATTAAAGTTCAAAGTTTTATTGTTGTAGTTGTTGCACCTTTTTTGTTTTTTGGTTTTGTCATTAGTGTGAGTATGAAATTGGTCTATTAACATTTACTGTTTGATGAACCAAGTTTTATTTGCTTACCTGTATCCATTGCTTACCATAGTAGAGAGTGTTCATTTCTTAAAATGTAACTTAGCCCTTTCATCCTCCAAGCCCTTTAAATACTATTATAGTTTTGAAGAAATGTTTTAGCTTATAAGTGGAACCCTACAGGTACACAATTTTAAATTTCTTTGATAATTATATCTTCGGACGAACAACAAAAAATATAAAAATGAAGTACAACAAAATTGTTTCAATTGCAGATAGGGCTTTCTTTCTTATGATGGCAGTAAAATCCTCACAAGATATATTTTTTCCCCTCAACGACAAAAAGGCACTTTTTGACTGTTTTTCGAAAAATTACAATTAGAAAAACAAATTTTTGAATTAATGCTGTCAAGCTTGAATGCTTTGCACGGGTCAGCTTAATAACATAAAGCAACCGAAACAATTTCTAAACCCCATCTAGCACAACTTATTATCTCTTCATCTTAACTCTTCAGAAATCATCATATCACAATACACATTCATAATAACTGCATTATTGTCAAAATAAAAAAAGGAAAAGAAATACTTACAGAGATGCAATTTCTGTGTTCTCATGTAATAACTGTCTCATAATATTCACTTATCACAAAATAAACATAAATATCAGAAATGACGGGATTCCGTGTATGTATTTTAGAACAACACAATAGGGAGACGCAACGACTGAAAATAGCTATTTTCCTTATAGTTGTGGTTAGGGGATGTTCATACATGATGTCAAACTTTTTTCAACTCTTTTGACAGCCTCGCACTTTGTCACAAAGTGTCATACTTCATCTTACCCCCTCCCCACTTCTTGTCACATGTCACGCTGTTTTTCATAAGCATGCGTATGCGTACTCTTATTAAAATAGGGTGATATCCATTTTTTGTTACCGCCTCCATCCACTCGTCATAAACTCATAATTTCCCACCTCCCCCTAGGGAGGAGGCACAAGGGAGACAAGGGAGGGCGATAGGGGTGATCAGGGCCGTCGGCAAGGGGGGGGTGTGGGGGGGGGTGCTACACCCCCCGACTTTTCTGAAGAAAGGGGCCGCCGATTTTATTTTATTATTAAAATGAAATTTTAGAAAAATATTTCAGGACTTTAAATGAAATATAAAAGAGAAGTGGAATAATTTAAACATTAAGAATATCAGTAAACCTGAATTTTTAAAAATGTCCTGTATTTTCTGCGGCCCCAATTATTACTTATCAAAAATAAATAATTGGGGCCGCGAAAAATAGTTAAGATTCCTTCACAGCAATATTCGTTGCGAAAAATACGAAATTTTCTCGTTCATAGGGTCATGTAAACGGGAAACTTTTGGTCGCCCTGCCCAGTTTGGAAAAAAAAGTACTGTATTAATATGTGCGAGAGCTTTAAAAGGTACGCTAACCTCTATAACTAAAATTAGTTAAATTAATAAAACATAAATCAAATTATATATACATAATTCAACAAGATCGATGCAATATTAAAAAAAAAAAAAGAATATATGCTGAGGGCCGCCAAATTTTATATTTTAAATAAATTAAAATAAATGATCGATGCAATAATTAAAAGGGAAAAAAGATAATATGCAGGGGCCGCCAAATTTTATATTTTAAATAAATTTAAAGAAAATTACACAAAATACCATTATCGAAAGATAGTGCAATGTTTAAACTGAAGATAATTAAAAAGAAAATTTATCACTTTTCACTTTGTGTTGGGACCGAACGAATTTTTTTAATGTAGTAAATTTGAAGAAATAATAATAATAATAATAAAAGTTTATTATACTGAAATTTAAAAAAAAGGGGGGAAAGAATTAAATTCGGTTGCCCTCTCTGCGGCATTGAAGAGGCTCTTTCAACCTCCTCAGACCATCAAAATGAAAATCGCATATATTGGTGAATATTGTACACACGGCCACACTGTATAAGTTACTGTGATACTCCAGATTTTTTTTTTCTAAATCACATCGCAGTCAAACGACGCAAAACTGCTCATTGACCGTTTTTTTCGGTGGAAAAAGGAAACAAACAAATGCACGGGACTAAAATGTAATTGTACAAGCTGTTTTGCAGAAAAAAGGCGCCGTTTTGTGTCGAAAATCAAAGGGAATTTCTTATAGACCGCGGAAAATTGAAGTACCTCAAACGATATATTTTACAGCTATACTTTATACAGTTATATTTTATAATTTATAAAAGTACAGCAGTTTTCTGAATTAAAGGAATTAAAGGAAATTACAGCTTTCTTTACTTGTACTTTTATTATGTTTTTTTTTTTTATTTGTAAAAATTAACCTTTATTTGACAGGTTTTTTCTTCTTTTTTTGCGTCATTTAAATTAAAGTTTTGACTTATTATTCTATTAACCCTTTAAGCGGTCAATTATTTTACCAGAAATGCTTCCAAAAAAGGCATATTTTTTTATTGCATATAGTTAAGTACCATACTTAACAGAATAAGAATATAAAGAATTTTTAATTTTTTTTTTTTTCGTTTTCAATGCTTTTACAATATTTTTTATTTTACAATTTTGGTCACAAAATCCCGAAATATTTTTGCTTTTTTCAAGTACATTCTGCATGCAGTAATGAATGGCAATTTAAGCTGAAGTGGATCTCTGTAGGACCAACAGTTTAGGACATATTGCATTCCGAAAATTGGCCATTTTTTGCGAAAAGTGAAAAAATTACGCTCTGATCATATTTCGGACTTAATATCGATATGAATTACTACTCTACAAGAAACAAAACGGACAGGAAGTTACTGCAAATTTTAATGGCTTTCCTTTAAGCCCCCCAAAAAGTCCGTAGAATCAATATTTCATTTAAAATCATTAAAAAAATAAAAAAACGGAAATTTTGATTATTTTGAGAAATTAAAGAAATTGTTTCTGACAAGAAGAAAGGAGGACTGGACGATTAAAAAAAATGCTTAGAATGGTATAAAAAAGGGTAACACTATATTACAACGAAATTTTCATAATTAAGAAAAATCTTACAGGTCAATTTCGACATACGTACAGCATGTCCTAATGTACTGTATACGACTTACGCAAAACTGAGAAAAAGTTTCGACTCTTTTTAGTTTTTTCTTTATAACTCCTAAACAATGTAACTTTTGATGATACACGTGAATACCCGATTTAAAAAACGATAAATTTGAAACATTTTAAGCTCAAGTGGAGCTGTAAGACCAACGATTTAGGATATATTGCATTTCGATTTTTTTATGCTTTGACCACATTTCGGAAAAAATACCAACATTAATTTTTACTCCTCAAGAAACAAAATGAACATGAAGTTACAGTAAATTTTATAGGTTTTCAGTTAAGCTCAAAAAGAAGTCTGTAGGTTAACTTTTTACTTTACAATAGCGAAAGAAACAAATATCTGTTCTAGTGAAAAAATGAAAAAAAAATTTGATTATACAATATACATGTGAATAATCATTTTAAATAACACTAAATTTGAAACATTTCATGTACAAGTGAAGCTCTGTAAAACTAGTTAAGGAGTTGAAAAGGAAACAATGAAAAAATCGGAAAACTTCGCAGTTTTTCGCGAGTTACGCGGCAAGCACAAGTTTTAGAAAACTGCAAACTTAGATTTACACTACCCCCCCAAAGCAGAATACTTAGTGATGTTCTGCAACGCAAAATTATTTGCCCAAAAGTGTTCTGCAAGATAGATTTATACATTACATATTTACCGTCAAAATGTTACCAAAAAGTGTTTTCTCGTTTTTACATATAATGTACTGCAATTTAGAATTTAATGAAACGCTACCAAAATTGAAAAGAAAAAAGTATTATTTTTTAAATTTGTTTCATTTTTCTATGAAGAGTTTGAATTAGAAAGATTTCATAAGTTTGCAAATACTTCTTGCTTTATTTTCATTAATTCATATTTTAAATGCTTTAGTTTGACAAATATATTTTTAATTATGTTATTAATGCTTACTATATATATACTTCATCATCGGTTCAGAAATTCAGTTCAAAAAACTCAAGTTCAAAAAGTTCAAGCTCGGCATTGGGACGTTAACTAATTTCCGGATCGCAGAACAAATGTTATAAAAATCATTGTTCCGATTGGGGGGGGGGGGCTTTGACTACACCTATTTTCCTAATTGTAGCCTGAAATTAATTGTTTCAAATATAATTACTTCGTCCCCGCGATTTTCTCAAGCGGAAAAATTGTTTTAAAATAATTTGAATGACTATTTTTACTTCAAGCTCCGTCATAAATTCTGCGGT